>JAIUSX010000479.1:2500-17500 GCA_026573805.1 Hesperophylax magnus
CAGCCCATGGGTAAAGGCTGGTAGCAGGTATGTCACCAGGATCCGTAACCTCTGCTGAGGTTTGAGAGGTCCCACTGTTATCCTCTCAAGACGTTCGCCTAGTACCGTCTGCGTCTTTTCTGTGCCGGTGACTCCACCAAGACCATACTGGAGTCCAAGGTATCTCCAAGTAGAGACAACAGATGTTGAAGGCAAAAGGGTTCCACCTGATGTGGTGAATCGCCCCTCAATCATCTTCACCCGCTTCTCCCTGCCTGCAGCTTCCATAGAAACCGTCAAGCTCTTAGTGGGGTTTAGGAAAAGCCCCCGTTGCGCCAGGGCCTCCTCGAAGGCCTGGAGGGCCTCTTGTAGGCCCGATCTCGTAGTTGCCAATAAACAAACATCATCGGCAAAGGCTAAAGCATTAACATTGTTCCCGCCCATTCTGTACCCGATGTGGGCGGGAATGCTTCGCAGTGCGATGTCTATTATCAGGTTGAATAGTATGGGGGAGAGAGGATCACCCTGCCTCACCCCCCTTCTGACGGGCAGACGTCCCGAGCGCTGACCCTTTACCTCCAGCTCTGTCGACGCGCCCTCGTACAGTGAGCTGATATACCTCACGAAAGAGGTCGGACAGCCCACTTGCACAAGGGCGGCCAACAGAGCGGAGTGTGAGACCGAGTCGAAAGCCTTTGATAAGTCGAGAACCGCCATGTGCAGACTCTTAATTTGTGTCCTTGTTGACCATAAAACCGTCTGCATAATGTACGTGTTCTCGGCAAGGCCGTCGGCTCGGCGGAAGGCTCTTTGCCTTGGGTCTATTATGTCAGCGCGCTCGAGGCGGCTGGCCAGGACCTTATGGAATTGCCTCAGAATAACGCTTTGGATCGTTATAGGCCTGTATTCCAAAGGTCGTGGACTTGGTTTATCCGTCTTCGGTATAAACACCGTCCGAGCAGAGGTAAGACATTTCGGTGGTTTTTCCAAGATTAGCAGTAGGTTTAGGACGGCCTGAGCGATGCAGGGCGGGATCTTCCCCCACTGCCGGGCCGTGATACCGTCAGGGCCTGGCGCTGTAGAAACCCGGACTCTTGCGTTTGAGGCCTCTGTTTCGGAGATTCTCGCGGTCATGAGCGAACTAAGACTTTCCCTTATTGGGGGCGATTCCTGGACATCCCTAAATGGTAGGCTGGGCTCACCAAATATTGGCGCCCATGCCCCCACGAAGGTGTCCAGGTTCGGTTCCACGTTATTGTTGTCAAAGTCCGTTCCCTGAAAATCTCCGTTTATCGGTTGGCCTTTAATTATTTGCCTAGCAATTGTGCCCGGGTTCTTACGCCAATTGGCTTGAATTCTACGGTAGCTGCGCCTACGCTCAAACCGTCTCGCTTTAGCGTTCATACCTTCAAGTGAACATCTGTTATCTCCGCGTCGCCTCGCGGGATTGAGCTCCGGGGGTGGGAAGATCATCTTGAGCCACTCTTCGAACTCCGACTCGATGTCTTCCCCTCCCAGGGCTTTGGATATGATATTATTTAACTTTTGGCTTTCAAAGCCCTCATGTGCCGCCAAGTCGGCGCGGAGTGTGTCAAGGTAAAGCCACACGTCGCTTCGATTAATGTCATTCATAGTAATAGGGGCGGCAACATCAACCCGGTCATCGGCCGAGGTCCCCTCCGAAAGGATGGCCGCCAATTCTCTCTTGTATAATGGGCTAACTCTAAGTCTCCTGAGATCGGCGCCGGTTCTTCCAAATCGGGGGAACTGCCGTGCCAACACCAGGTTGATGTTGCGCGTGCCTCCGGAACTTATGATCGACGCCTCCGCTCTGGCCCACGCGGCGAGTTCGCTATATTCAAAGCCTGTGACAGATGGCAGCGTGGGCACATTCGGTGTGTTCGGGGCCTCAGGGGTAACATCAGGAGTCGGCGTACGCGCGGCCGTTTCAGCTAAAACCTTAAGTTCGGCTAATCGTCGCGTAACGCCCTCCTTGTATTGTGGTTGCCTGCGCATGCTCCTAATTGCATCGCCCGACCTTTCAAGGTCTGGTCTAATTTTGGCTAACTCAACATTGATGAATTTCGTGACGCCCCGAAACACCAGTTGAGCTTCGGCGTCGATCCAAATTCCAAGTTCTTCATCGGTATAACGCTTCTTCGTTCTGTCCACGACCAGTGCAGCATTGTGCTCCTCCGGGTGGGCCCGTCTTTTATGGACACCTAACCCTGTTTTCTTGGGGAATCGTCGTGGACAGAACGGACAGGCGTACTCCTCCGTCATCATCGGTAAGTTTTCGTGAGCCGGAGGGTGGGGGGGCGTCGGTGCGCCCCCCTCCTCAGGCGGGTTCAAGCACGAGGAGGGGTCATTGGACCCCTCCCGAGTCGGTCCGAGGCTTCTGTGATTACTATTCATGCTTGATTTATTTGGGGGTCATGTAAGTGGTTGGCACCACCCACACCCCCCCGCGGAGCCTGGTCACATTATTTAAGGTCCACACACAAGGTTGTGCTCGGCTATTGGCACAAGAAGTCCAGAAGGGACGACCTGGGCCTTGAGGACCCCCTGCTCATGTTATTCAGGGTGCTTTTTCGATAACTGTGTAGCATCACAGCCGGAGAGTCAGAAAAGTTGGGCGATGCAAACCCGAAAAGCCCCCTCGGTTGAAGTAAGCAGATCGATAGCGATAAAAATAATTTAGAAACCGAGGGGTCGAACCGAAGAAATAAAGGCCGAAATTATTAGTATTCCACATTACTAAGAAAATTTTGTCGTGTTGTATAGATAAGAAAAAAACCTCCCACAAAAGATTTTTCGATCTAGATGACCCTCCGTGTGCCAGTGCTAGTATGTACTCCCGGTACGACCTCAGGATTGGTGAAGTGCTATTGTTTTAACGTCCCGGCTAACAACCTTAACGGGACGGTGACATGCTATTGTTTAATGTCCCGGCTCATGTCGTGCGGGAACGTGCAACTCTTAGCTCGCGGGGGCAAAAGCCCCGCTACCCAGGATTCACCACGAGGAGGTGGTTGCACTGCGAAACCCAAGAGAGTCATAGTTACTCCCGCCGTTTACCCGCGCTTAATTGAATTTCTTCACATTGACATTCAGAGCACTGGGCAGAAATCACATTGCGTCAACACCCGCGAGGGCCATCGCAATGCTTTGTTTTAATTAGACAGTCGGATTCCCCTTGTCCGTGCCAGTTCTGAGTTGACCGTCGTCCGGCGGCCGTACAGGTAACCGAGCGTGCGCGAACACGCCGGCACCACACAGCGAGGAAGATCCGAGGGGAGGCCAAGGCGAGGCGCCGGGTGACGGAGATCCACACCCGCGCGGCACCCGAGGGCACCACGCGGGGAGACCCCGCCCGGCTTCCACGTCTCGGCCGATGACCTCTTCCCGACCAGGCCCGACACGCCACGGCCCTCAGAGCCAATCCTTATCCCGAAGTTACGGATCCAACTTGCCGACTTCCCTTACCTACATTATTCTATCGGCTAGAGGCTCTTCACCTTGGAGACCTGCTGCGGATATGGGTACGAGCCGGCGCGACATCTCCGCGTATCCCTCACCTGAATTTTCAAGGTCCGAGGGGCCGATCCGGACACCGCCGCATCGGCGATGCTCTTCGCGTCCCGAGCCCTATCTCCCCGCTATGGGATTCCAGGGCGCTCGAACGCTCAGGCAGAAAAGATAACTCTCTCCGGATCTCCCGTCGGCGTCTTCAGGCCACTTTGGGTTACCCCGACGAACTCTCTTGCGAGGGAACGATTTTTAAGACGGTTCCGCAGCCGGGTTCCGGAACTGCAACCGGATTCCCTTTCGCCCGACGGGTGTACTTTTAAGAAAACAATCTTTAGTAAAATCGTATAACTTTACACCATCATCAACATCGGATTTCTCCTAGGGCTTAGGATCGACTAACTCGCGTGCAACGGCTGTTAACGCGAAACCCTTCTCCACATCAGCCCTCAAGGACCTCGCTTGAGTATTTGCTACTACCACCAAGATCTGCGCCGACGGAGGCTCCAGGCGGGCTCACGCCCAGACCCTTCTGCGCACACCGCCGCGGCCATCCTACTCGTTGCGGCTTCAAAACGATCGCACGGCCGGGGCCGCACGAACGCCCCGCTTGCCTGCAACGGTCGAGTATAGGCTGAACGCTACAGCGCCATCCATTTTCAGGGCTGGTTGCTTCGGCAGGTGAGTTGTTACACACTCCTTAGCGGATTCCGACTTCCATGGCCACCGTCCTGCTGTCCTGAGCGACCAACGCCTTTTATGGTATCCGATGAGCGTTCATTGGGCGCCTTAACTCGACGTTTGGTTCATCCCACAGCGCCAGTTCTGCTTACCAAAATTGGCCCACTTGGCACTCCCATCCGAGCTCCTACTTCATCTTCGAGCAAGAAGGAGATCTCACCCATTTAAAGTTTGAGAATAGGTTGAGGCCATTTCGGCCCCAATGCCTCTAATCATTCGCTTTACCGGATGAGACTGTGCGAATGGCGGTCCGAAAACCGTCATGTTTCTCGAGCGCCAGCTATCCTGAGGGAAACTTCGGATGGAACCAGCTATTAGATAGTTCGATTAGTCTTTCGCCCCTATACCCAGTTCGGACGATCGATTTGCACGTCAGAATCGCTTCGGTCCTCCATCAGGGTTTCCCCTGACTTCGACCTGACCAGGCATAGTTCACCATCTTTCGGGTCCCAGCGTGTACGCTCTCAGTGCGTCTCGATAATCGCACGGGGGCTTTCTCGAAACGCCTCGGGAATGCGGCGGGGCGTCTGACGACGCCCGCGCATCTTCCCTGCGACCGGCTCGAGGCCGGCCTTTCACTTTCATTTCGCCTCTGGGTTTATCAGTGTTCCCAATGACTCGCGCACATGCTAGACTCCTTGGTCCGTGTTTCAAGACGGGTCCTGTGAGTGCCCAAAACAAAACCACCGCCGACCGGGACGCGTCCCGTCCGAGAGCGCGCCGCTAACGACGGACACCCGACGCGCGACACCCGCGACGCACTAGACGCCGGGGGCCACGCGAAGGACGCCGCTGCAGCGCGACGGACGCCCGCGAGGGGCGGACGCGATCCTCGTTCTCTACCGTCGCTGCGTAATGTACGCCGCGGCCGTGGACACCGCGGCTCCGCCTCGCAGAGCGAGACGGGTCAACCGCACGGCGCATTCGACCGCGGCGCGACGGGTCGCGGTGTTATACTAAGGGAGAAGTGCACGCGCTCCGGGAGCCTGACGACGCACCCGCGCACCCACCGCCCCGACCCGAAAGCCGAAGGCGAAGGTTTGCGCGAGGCGCGAGCCCCGACGGAAGACACGATGAATCTCCCCGTTCGCTCGTTTGAGTTCCACAGGTTTACCCCTGAACGGTTTCACGTACTCTTTAACTCTCTCTTCAAAGTTCTTTTCAACTTTCCCTCACGGTACTTGTTCGCTATCGGTCTCGTGGTAGTATTTAGCCTTAGATGGAGTTTACCACCCACTTAGGGCTGCACTCTCAAGCAACCCGACTCTAGGGAGAGAGACCGTCGCGGCCGGCTACCGTCACCACGGGCCTGGCACCCTCTGCGGGTAAGCGGGCCCCGTTCAAGATGAACTTGGACAGGCAGCCGTGACTAATGACCGCGCGTGTATGTATAACTCTCCTCCCGAACGCTACATTTCCCGGCGGCCCGCCGGGGCCGCAGGATTCAGCGCTGGGCTCTTCCCGTTTCGCTCGCCGCTACTCGGGGAATCCTCGTTAGTTTCTTTTCCTCCGCTTACTGATATGCTTAAGTTCGGCGGGTGATCTCTCCTGATTTGAGGTCGACAACAAAAATTTTATAAATTCGAGAAGTACGCGCGAGCAGTGCGCGTATTCTCGCCCGTGCAGACTCCGTCAAGCGGGCGCGAAACCGACGAGCGTCCGCGGAGGTGCGCGCGGCCGAGAGCGCGAAGATCGCCCCGTACAGCCGACCGCTCGCGCGGTAGACTGGCCAGTTTTCAGCGTCGTCGCTAGCTCTCGCACGCGTCCCTCCGCGTTTGGCATAACGCAAGCGGAAATCGCGCGCATCGAGAGAGCACTTCGTCAAATTTAACCGGACGCCGAGGTCCCGGCGCGCGCGTCTCCGAGGAGACGACGCGCGCGGGCCCCGGCGACGCCGGCAACGCTCGCTCTGCGCGCCCACGTCCGAGGACGGGGGCGAGAGAACAGTCTGGTCGCATTGTGTGCGCGACCCTCAAACAGGAGTGGTCCGTCGACAAACTACGTCTTGCTCGGACCGCAATGTGCGTTCGAAATGTCGATGCTCATGTGTCCTGCAGTTCACACTCTGACGCGCATTTAGCTGCGTTCTTCATCGACCCACGAGCCGAGTGATCCGCCGTTCAGGGTAATAATGATAACAAACACACATAAATGAATATATGTCAAGTTTTCGGTTTTTACAATTTGGTTTGCGTTTTCGAAATGTTAATAATTTCATTCGACAAAAAAATTAATTTTGTACCGCCGCCTTCACGGCGACGGGTAAAATTTCACCGGACGAGCGGATAGAGGACGGAGCCCTCCTCCGCTCGACGCCGGCGGTTCTCGGTTCGCATCGGCGCCCTAGGGCGATCTCCGATGCAGTAATTTAGCATTCGTTCGATTATGGTATATGTATATGTATATGTTTTCACAAACACATTAAACACAGGAAATGATCCTTCCGCAGGTTCACCTACGGAAACCTTGTTACGCTTTTACTTCCTCTAAATGATCAAATTCGGTCAAACTTTCCGACGCGTCGGATGCCCGTGAGAGCTTCCGCGCACCAGTCCGAAGACCTCACCAAATCATCCATCGGTAGTAGCGACGGGCGGTGTGTACAAAGGGCAGGGACGCAATCAACGCGAGCTGGTGACTCGCTTTTACTAGGAATTCCTCGTTCATGGGGGAGAATTGCAAACCCCAATCCCTATCACGAAGGGGTTTCATCGGGTTACCCGGGCCGTTAGGCCAAGGAGGACACGCTGATCCCTTCAGTGTAGCGCGCGTGCGGCCCAGGACATCTAAGGGCATCACAGACCTGCTATTGCTCAATCTCGTGCGGCTATATATACCGCCGGTCCCTCTAAGAAGATTTTCATTGTACGCCGGTAGTGAAGACCGCGAAACGCACGACCCCGACGCGCGAACGCCGAAGCCGCGCGCACACGGACCCTCGTGATACCGGTTGCACGTCTATTTAATAGGCTAGAGTTACGTTCGTTACCGGAATTAACCTGACAAATCGCTCCACCAACTAAGAGCGGCCATGCACCACCACCCACCGAATCGAGAAAGAGCTGTTAATCCGTCAATCCTTCCAGTGTCCGGGCCTGGTGAGTTTTCCCGTGTTGAGTCGAATTAAGCCGCAGGCTCCACTCCTGGTGGTGCCCTTCCGTCAATTCCTTTAAGTTTCAGCTTTGCAACCATACTCCCCCCGGAGCCCGAAAGCTTTGGTTTCCCGGGAGCTGCCCACCGGGTTAAAATTATGAAACTTCGGCGGATCGCTGGCTGGCATCATTTATGGTTAGAACTACAGCGGTATCTAATCGCCTTCGAACCTCTAACTTTCGTTCTTGATTAATGAAAACACCTTTGGCAAATGCTTTCGCTTTAGTCCGTCTTGCGACGATCCAAGAATTTCACCTCTAACGTCTCAATACGAATGCCCCCAGTCGTCCCTATTAATCATTACCTCTGGTATCAGAAAGCCAACAAAAACAGAACCGAGGTCCTATTCTATTATTCCATGCGTACAATATTCAGGCAAGTGTTAGCCCGCTTTGAGCACTCTAATTTGTTCAAAGTAAACAGCCGCGACGGCCCGCCTCGGTGCGCGGCCGACCGTGAGGCCGACCGACACACGCCGGCGGTGGACGCACCGGCGAGAAGCCCCGCAGACGTGCCTGTCGTACCGCATTCGGTAGACCGACACCGCAGGACACAATTTCAACTACGAGCTTTTTAACCGCAACAACTTTAGTATATGCTATTGGAGCTGGAATTACCGCGGCTGCTGGCACCAGACTTGCCCTCCAATGGATCCTCATTAAAGGATTTAAAGTGTAATCATTCCGATCACGAGGCCTCGGACGAGTCCCGTATCGTTATTTTTCGTCACTACCTCCCCGTGCCGGGAGTGGGTAATTTGCGCGCCTGCTGCCTTCCGTGGATGTGGTAGCCGTTTCTCAGGCTCCCTCTCCGGAATCGAACCCTGATTCCCCGTTACCCGTGACAACCATGGTAGTCGCATAAACTACCATCGACAGTTGATAAGGCAGACATTTGAAAGATGCGTCGCCGGTGCTAGACCGTGCGATCAGCTCAAAGTTATCTAGAGTCATCTCGAATGGCGACGGACGGGGCGCGAACCCCGCCGCCGATTGGTTTTTGATCTAATAAAAGCATTCCTCCCGTTACCGGTCAGAACCTCGTTTGCATGTATTAGCTCTAGAATTGCCACAGTTATCCAAGTAACCGTGTACGATCTAAGGAACCAAAACTGATATATTGAGCCATTCGCGGTTTCACCTTAATTCGGCTTTTACTGAGACTTGCATGGCTTAGTCTTTGAGACAAGCATATGATTACTGGCAGGATCAACCAGGGAGCTGCACCACCGTCGGAGGGTTTTTAATCCTCCGAACGACAGAGGCCCGCCCTCGCGTAGAGGGCGCGGACAACACGGCGTTAAAGAACACGCGACGGAGTCACCCGCACGAGTCACGCTCATTATGCGTACCGCTATATTCTCCCGCTCGGCCACCGTCGGCTAGACGAAAGCTCCGCGGGAAAATTTTTGCTTCAAACGAAGAGAGCGCGCGTAGGACGGCTCCCGCCCGAGAGAGAGAGACCGCACCCGCGACGACGCTATCGTCCGATTTATAATTCCCATTCGTAAAACGTGTACACCGAAAGCGCACGCCTTTGGCGAGGCAACAGTGAGACGGGGATAAAATCCTCCGCCTTTGCTTTTGAAAATTCTGCTCGCGCGGAACTCCAGAGTCAAAACATGAGCGCGAACGCCGCGCAGAAGCGGGCGTCACGTAGTTTCTCGCAAATAACACCGCCGACACGACCGATAGGCCGCCGCAGTTTGCGAACGCCGTGCATCGAGAGCCCGCCACACTCGGCGGGCACAAAGCTGTGCCGGGTCGCGTTCTCGCTCGGGACGGCGCCGAGCGCGATGCGCCCGCTCCGACCCCTCGAAGGCGCGCAGGCGGCCGGGCAGTCGGGCCTCGGGCGGCTCGCGAAACCGGGCACACTGGTCGCGTCACCTGCGGCCGTCTGCCCGCGAGCGTTCGCATCTCGCGCTCGGTCTAGGTAAATAAATTTACTCCCGTCACTTACTTTCGTCTTCGCATTTTGGAAATTTTAAATTAATTCATTTAATCGGTGATACCGACCGACCGTTCCCGGTGAGTTTAAAAAAAACTTAATACATAGCTGTACGTAGTTATTTCAAATTTACATAATAAGAACATATTTCAAATAAAAATAAAAACTTAACATAGATATAATAATAATAAATAACTAACTAAATATATAACTAACAGATCGAGCGATTAGTCATAATAGAACCGATATAGTTTTACATGACAAAATTTTAAAAAATAACTTATATCATCGATGTCGCTATTCCGAATTCCTGTAATATTCAAAAATCTGTTAGTGAAAAAATAAGAAAATACACAGATTTAGGAAATGAAATAAAAAGAATTTGGCATTCTCAGACTATAAAAATATTACCATTCGTTATTTCGGCTACTGGCATTATACCTAGCTCTCTTATAAAAAATTTAGGCTTATTAGATCTATCAAAAAAATTATATATAAAGATGCAAAAGTCGGTCATATTGAATACATGTAGGATAACAAAAGATTTTTTAAATGTTTATGTTGAGGGATCAGTAGGATTTATTTATAGGCCCTGTTGGGAGTTCTACCGGGCCGAACCCTCCGATATGAAAATATCTGGAGTCGGTGAATTATTTTCCCATTTGATCTCAGGTGAGTTGACGTATACAAGAACAGTATTGTTTTGTATTTATTTTACTTTTTAAAATTTAAATTCCATTGACAAAGATCAATTTTTTGCTAATAATTATTGGCAAAAAATTTTATTGGCATAAAATTTTATTGGCAAAAATTTTTGTCAATTTATCTATTTGCAAAAATTAAAAAGTTGTAATCGCACCTAACCTGATCTAACCTAACCTAACCTAACCTAACCTAACCTAACCTAACCTAACCCAACCTAACCTAACCTAACCTAACCTAACCTAACCTAACCTAACCTAACCTAACCTAACCTAACCTAACCCAACCTAACCTAACCTAACCTAACCCAACCCAACCTAACCTAACCTAACCTAACCTAACCTTACCTAACCTAACCTAACCTAACCTAATCTAACCAAACCTAACCTAACCTAACCTTACCTAACCTAACCTAACCTAACCTAACCTAATACATAGAGTAAATTCACCCGGCACCCACAAGACTAGGCAACATTTTAGAATTGTTAAATTATATAATTTATTCAGTGATAACGTTGACATACCGTTCCCGGGAGTTTATTATAAATTAATTAAAACATATAAAGTGAAGAGATTTTTGTATATTTATACATACATAAGATAACAAATTTAAAAGGGATTCGAATAAAACAAATTCACCGACTGTAGACCGAGACCGCGATGCGCCCGCTCCGAACCCTCGACTGCGCTCAGACGGACGCCCGGGCGGTCGGGCCTCTCAAGGCAGAACTAGCGCGAGCTACGTCGCCTCACCTCGGGCTTTCTGCCCGCGAGCGTTCACATCTCACGCTCGGTCTCGGTAAATAAATTTACTCTCGTCGCTCACGTCTTCTCACTATCGAAATGTTAAACTATACATACATACATACATACATACATACATACATACATACATACATACATACATACATACATACATACATACATAATAAGAAAACGATTTTAAAAGGGATTCGAATAAAACAAATTCACCGACTATTACAGACCGCGATGCGCCCGCTCCGACCCCTCGACTGCGCTCAGACGGACGCCCGGGCGGTCGGGCCTCTCAAGGCAAAACTAGCGCGAGCTACGTCGCCTCACCTCGGGCCGTCTGCCCGCGAGCGTTCACATCTAACGCTCGGTCTCGGTAAATAAATTTACTCTCGTCGCTTTCGCCTTCTCATTTTCGAAATGTTAAATTATTTTCATTATTCGGTGACAACGTTGACATACCGTTCCCGGTGAGTTAAAAAAAAAAACAACTTAATAGACGACATTGACCAGCGTCAGTGAAATTAAATCAAATAAACTCATATTTACACGAACATAATTATTTTTTTATAAATATATTCAAATAAAAATTAACATTTTTACCTCTACAAGAGTCCAAAAACACTCGTCTGTGAAGTGTAAAAAAATTATAATAAAATTTTACGCACATATGTAAATAGGAGAAAAAAAATCATAACAAAACATATAAAGTGAAGAGATTTTTGTTTATTTATACATAAGTCACATACATACATAATAAGAAAACGATTTTAAAAGGGATTCGAATAAAACAAATTCACCGACTATTGCAGACCGCGATGCGCCCGCTCCGACTCCTCGACTGCGCTCGGACGGACGCCCGGGCGGTCGGGCCTCTCGCGAAACCGGCCGCAGTAGCGCGACCCGCGTCGCCTCATCTCCGGCCGTCTGCCCGCGAGCGTTCGCATCTCACGCTCGGTCTCGAAAAAATAAATTTACTCTCGTCACTCTCGTCGCTCACGTCTTCTCACTATCGAAATGTTAAATTATACATACATACATACATACATACATACATACATGATAAGAAAACTAAAACAATAAACATTTTCACACTGAGGGCCATTAAGTGCGGCCCGTTTACTCCCGCCGTTTACCCGCGGCTACCACCCGAAATGAGATCCTCTCAGCTCCGGTCCCAATGCTCTCGAAACATTTAAATTTATTATTCTACACTACAAGAATGACGTTCCGAATTCGATTCCGAAATAAAAATCTTTAAAAATAAATAATTTACAATTTCACATTGAGGGCCATTAAGTGCGGCCCGTTTACTCCCGCCGTTTACCCGCGGCTACCACCCGAAATGAGATCTCATCAGCTCCGGTCCCAATGCTCCCGAAACCTTTAAATTTAATATTCTACACTAAGAATGGCGTTCCGAATTAGATTCTGAAATAAAATACGTCAAAAAATAAGTTTTTTTTTTTTTTTTAAATCACACCGTGCCCGGGGCAAATGGCGTCATCGGGTGCGTCGCAGTTACTCCCGCCGTTCACCCGCGGCCGCTACTCGATATCAGATCCCACTCATCGCCGGCCCCGCTGCACCGAACCGGCTAAATTTATTATTCTACACTAAGAGTGACGTTCTGAGTTCGATTCTGAAATTTAAAAAAAATAAATATATTTTTTTTAAATAAGAAAATTTTGAAAACACGTCGAGGGCCGTTAAGTGCGTCCCGGTTACTCCCGCGCTTTACCCGCGCGCCCGCCCGCCGCTCTGAATTGGATTCCCTCACCTCCTGACGAAAATTATTTATTTAATTGAATTTAATTTAACGAAAATCTTAAACAGAAAAATCAGAAAAGGATACACGGTCACATCTAGGACTGATTATTTTGGTGATTTTTCTCTTTCAGATTTTCTTTTAGAATTCGCTAATATTATCTTCGATATAATTAAATATTACAATTTTAGGTTTTACTCATCAGTAAAGTTATTCCAGAAAATAAATAATTACTATTATTATTTATAATTTTTATTCACACATAAATACGACACTCGGGTACACGCAGCATAAGAAGAATAATAACAAAAAACCTAATTTTCTATGAAATGGCTACGCCATCATCTATCGTCTACAATGTTTTGAACTCATCAAGAGACGAAAAAAAAGATGAAAGGTTTGTGAATTGAATTCTTTTTACGATATTATCGTACTACAAGTCGTAAGATGGGTTTCTGTATATTATATTGATCGGTGACCGGGATAAATCATCAAAATGATAATTCATCACATATTTAAAAAGTTATGTAAAGTCATGGAAAGCGATGAAACAAAAACTTTTTTTTTATTGGGTTAAGTAGGTTAGGTTAGGTCAGGTCAGGTTAGGTTAGGTTAGGTTGGGTTAGGTTAGGTAAGGTTAGGTTATGTTAGGTTAGGTTTAAAAAAAAAAAATCGTTTTTAATGATTCTATATCACTTTTTAAAAGTGTGTTGAACAGTCACCGTGTTGAGTTAGCAAGGAAACATATTGATCATAAATTTTATATATAATCATAATACATAGGGTGACTGAAGAAAGCCACACTAAGTTTATCGAAAACCGCCACGAGTGTCGATGAAATAAATTAATTAATTAAAATTAAAAGATAATTGATAAATGCAATCAGGTTGCATGATAAATCACCACAATGACAACCGAACACACATTGAAAAAGTGATATGAAGTCATTAAAAGTGATGAAACAAAAATTGGGTTAAATACTTATACTCGTAACCTATTCAACCTAGTTTTTGTTTCATCACTTTTCATGACCTCACATCGCCGTTTAAAGGTTTGTTGAATTTTCATTTTGACGATTTATCCGGTCACTAACCCCTAACCTAACCAGAATACGGGACACGTCTCCATTTTCTTTTTTTCGAAAATTCGGTTAAAAAAATAAATAAATAACATTCTGGAGGAGACCCACCACTTTCTTGCCCTGTTTTAGGCACTGACAGTACCCCTTCAGAGGAACAACTCGGAAACTGCTTTTTAATTTAAGGTTTAAGGTTTTTATTCTCGCGGCTCTATGGACGTTACCCTTGGCTTTACCCATCGATTTATATATTAGGCATGACCAATTACCACTCCCTAGAGACAAGTAGAGGTATTGATTTGCTTAAATATTTTTTCAAGTAATAAACGATCACTTATCTAATAATGAGATACTGGCCAAATTATTTTTTTTTTGTACCAGAGTCTCACTCTCGAGGACGTCATAAAAATGACGTCTTCTATATAGTAGAGCGAGCCGCACTAATTTATTTATGAACTCACCTGTGGGGGAGAGCTACGTGCTTTTTGAATGCGGTAGATAAAAAAATAGATTTATTTTTTGTGTCCTATAGCGCATTTGCGAGATTTTTGGCATTGCATATACACTGCATAAATGGTACAATTATGGCTATTTTACCCGTAATTGTTATAAATAAATGTACAAATTATATAAATAAATACATACATACCTAACCCCCGTTTCTTATTTTCGGCATTCGGAGTGGTTGAGGGTGCAATGGCAAAGCCATTTCCTGGTTATCAGCTTAAAACGGGATACGCCGAGCAGTATCTTGTTCTGATCCAACTTCACTGTCTGAGTCAATGGTCAATTGTTCCCTGTGGGACTTCCTTTTGGATTTTGTGGTCTTAGAGGGTCCAGCAGTAGGCGATGTGGAGGAAATTAGTTCCTGAATATTTTTCATAAGGTTTTTTTCACGGTCCCCCCAAAGGATCTCCAGGATTCCTGGTGGAGCCATCAGAATCCTCCGACGAAACCGCACCAGACGCCATTTACACTGAAAAATGAAAGAAAAGTGAAAATTAAACGTAAAAAAACGTTTTGGGGCAAATTCAAAATAATATAAAAACAATCCATGGAAACCAAAGCACACGTGGTGTGAAAAAATATCCTAAACAAACGACGTCACAGAAGATTGTTTTCTTGGAAACTTCTAAAACTGAAAAAAAAATATCAAAAATAGGTACACAATCTTAACAAACACTACGTAGCACAGAAACCACTCGTAAAAACGGGCAATAGCGCGTTTTTGAACAAAAGAAATACACTGTTGGGTTGTAAATAATAGCACTGTTAATATAGTCGTAAGATAGTATTAAAAAAAACAAAATTTTCGTAATTTTCGGGAGTACCGGAAGGTTTTTGAAAATAA
>JAIUSX010000479.1:22500-27474 GCA_026573805.1 Hesperophylax magnus
CGCTGCAGCGCGACGGACGCCCGCGAGGGGCGGACGCGATCCTCGTTCTCTACCGTCGCTGCGTAATGTACGCCGCGGCCGTGGACACCGCGGCTCCGCCTCGCAGAGCGAGACGGGTCAACCGCACGGCGCATTCGACCGCGGCGCGACGGGTCGCGGTGTTATACTAAGGGAGAAGTGCACGCGCTCCGGGAGCCTGACGACGCACCCGCGCACCCACCGCCCCGACCCGAAAGCCGAAGGCGAAGGTTTGCGCGAGGCGCGAGCCCCGACGGAAGACACGATGAATCTCCCCGTTCGCTCGTTTGAGTTCCACAGGTTTACCCCTGAACGGTTTCACGTACTCTTTAACTCTCTCTTCAAAGTTCTTTTCAACTTTCCCTCACGGTACTTGTTCGCTATCGGTCTCGTGGTAGTATTTAGCCTTAGATGGAGTTTACCACCCACTTAGGGCTGCACTCTCAAGCAACCCGACTCTAGGGAGAGAGACCGTCGCGGCCGGCTACCGTCACCACGGGCCTGGCACCCTCTGCGGGTAAGCGGGCCCCGTTCAAGATGAACTTGGACAGGCAGCCGTGACTAATGACCGCGCGTGTATGTATAACTCTCCTCCCGAACGCTACATTTCCCGGCGGCCCGCCGGGGCCGCAGGATTCAGCGCTGGGCTCTTCCCGTTTCGCTCGCCGCTACTCGGGGAATCCTCGTTAGTTTCTTTTCCTCCGCTTACTGATATGCTTAAGTTCGGCGGGTGATCTCTCCTGATTTGAGGTCGACAACAAAAATTTTATAAATTCGAGAAGTACGCGCGAGCAGTGCGCGTATTCTCGCCCGTGCAGACTCCGTCAAGCGGGCGCGAAACCGACGAGCGTCCGCGGAGGTGCGCGCGGCCGAGAGCGCGAAGATCGCCCCGTACAGCCGACCGCTCGCGCGGTAGACTGGCCAGTTTTCAGCGTCGTCGCTAGCTCAAGGCTCGCACGCGTCCCTCCGCGTTTGGCATAACGCAAGCGGAAATCGCGCGCATCGAGAGAGCACTTCGTCAAATTTAACCGGACGCCGAGGTCCCGGCGCGCGCGTCTCCGAGGAGACGACGCGCGCGGGCCCCGGCGACGCCGGCAACGCTCGCTCTGCGCGCCCACGTCCGAGGACGGGGGCGAGAGAACAGTCTGGTCGCATTGTGTGCGCGACCCTCAAACAGGAGTGGTCCGTCGACAAACTACGTCTTGCTCGGACCGCAATGTGCGTTCGAAATGTCGATGCTCATGTGTCCTGCAGTTCACACTCTGACGCGCATTTAGCTGCGTTCTTCATCGACCCACGAGCCGAGTGATCCGCCGTTCAGGGTAATAATGATAACAAACACACATAAATGAATATATGTCAAGTTTTCGGTTTTTACAATTTGGTTTGCGTTTTCGAAATGTTAATAATTTCATTCGACAAAAAAATTAATTTTGTACCGCCGCCTTCACGGCGACGGGTAAAATTTCACCGGACGAGCGGATAGAGGACGGAGCCCTCCTCCGCTCGACGCCGGCGGTTCTCGGTTCGCATCGGCGCCCTAGGGCGATCTCCGATGCAGTAATTTAGCATTCGTTCGATTATGGTATATGTATATGTATATGTTTTCACAAACACATTAAACACAGGAAATGATCCTTCCGCAGGTTCACCTACGGAAACCTTGTTACGACTTTTACTTCCTCTAAATGATCAAATTCGGTCAAACTTTCCGACGCGTCGGATGCCCGTGAGAGCTTCCGCGCACCAGTCCGAAGACCTCACCAAATCATCCATCGGTAGTAGCGACGGGCGGTGTGTACAAAGGGCAGGGACGCAATCAACGCGAGCTGGTGACTCGCTTTTACTAGGAATTCCTCGTTCATGGGGGAGAATTGCAAACCCCAATCCCTATCACGAAGGGGTTTCATCGGGTTACCCGGGCCGTTAGGCCAAGGAGGACACGCTGATCCCTTCAGTGTAGCGCGCGTGCGGCCCAGGACATCTAAGGGCATCACAGACCTGCTATTGCTCAATCTCGTGCGGCTATATATACCGCCGGTCCCTCTAAGAAGATTTTCATTGTACGCCGGTAGTGAAGACCGCGAAACGCACGACCCCGACGCGCGAACGCCGAAGCCGCGCGCACACGGACCCTCGTGATACCGGTTGCACGTCTATTTAATAGGCTAGAGTTACGTTCGTTACCGGAATTAACCTGACAAATCGCTCCACCAACTAAGAGCGGCCATGCACCACCACCCACCGAATCGAGAAAGAGCTGTTAATCCGTCAATCCTTCCAGTGTCCGGGCCTGGTGAGTTTTCCCGTGTTGAGTCGAATTAAGCCGCAGGCTCCACTCCTGGTGGTGCCCTTCCGTCAATTCCTTTAAGTTTCAGCTTTGCAACCATACTCCCCCCGGAGCCCGAAAGCTTTGGTTTCCCGGGAGCTGCCCACCGGGTTAAAATTATGAAACTTCGGCGGATCGCTGGCTGGCATCATTTATGGTTAGAACTACAGCGGTATCTAATCGCCTTCGAACCTCTAACTTTCGTTCTTGATTAATGAAAACACCTTTGGCAAATGCTTTCGCTTTAGTCCGTCTTGCGACGATCCAAGAATTTCACCTCTAACGTCTCAATACGAATGCCCCCAGTCGTCCCTATTAATCATTACCTCTGGTATCAGAAAGCCAACAAAACAGAACCGAGGTCCTATTCTATTATTCCATGCGTACAATATTCAGGCAAGTGTTAGCCCGCTTTGAGCACTCTAATTTGTTCAAAGTAAACAGCCGCGACGGCCCGCCTCGGTGCGCGGCCGACCGTGAGGCCGACCGACACACGCCGGCGGTGGACGCACCGGCGAGAAGCCCCGCAGACGTGCCTGTCGTACCGCATTCGGTAGACCGACACCGCAGGACACAATTTCAACTACGAGCTTTTTAACCGCAACAACTTTAGTATATGCTATTGGAGCTGGAATTACCGCGGCTGCTGGCACCAGACTTGCCCTCCAATGGATCCTCATTAAAGGATTTAAAGTGTAATCATTCCGATCACGAGGCCTCGGACGAGTCCCGTATCGTTATTTTTCGTCACTACCTCCCCGTGCCGGGAGTGGGTAATTTGCGCGCCTGCTGCCTTCCGTGGATGTGGTAGCCGTTTCTCAGGCTCCCTCTCCGGAATCGAACCCTGATTCCCCGTTACCCGTGACAACCATGGTAGTCGCATAAACTACCATCGACAGTTGATAAGGCAGACATTTGAAAGATGCGTCGCCGGTGCTAGACCGTGCGATCAGCTCAAAGTTATCTAGAGTCATCTCGAATGGCGACGGACGGGGCGCGAACCCCGCCGCCGATTGGTTTTTGATCTAATAAAAGCATTCCTCCCGTTACCGGTCAGAACCTCGTTTGCATGTATTAGCTCTAGAATTGCCACAGTTATCCAAGTAACCGTGTACGATCTAAGGAACCAAAACTGATATATTGAGCCATTCGCGGTTTCACCTTAATTCGGCTTTTACTGAGACTTGCATGGCTTAGTCTTTGAGACAAGCATATGATTACTGGCAGGATCAACCAGGGAGCTGCACCACCGTCGGAGGGTTTTTAATCCTCCGAACGACAGAGGCCCGCCCTCGCGTAGAGGGCGCGGACAACACGGCGTTAAAGAACACGCGACGGAGTCACCCGCACGAGTCACGCTCATTATGCGTACCGCTATATTCTCCCGCTCGGCCACCGTCGGCTAGACGAAAGCTCCGCGGGAAAATTTTTGCTTCAAACGAAGAGAGCGCGCGTAGGACGGCTCCCGCCCGAGAGAGAGAGACCGCACCCGCGACGACGCTATCGTCCGATTTATAATTCCCATTCGTAAAACGTGTACACCGAAAGCGCACGCCTTTGGCGAGGCAACAGTGAGACGGGGATAAAATCCTCCGCCTTTGCTTTTGAAAATTCTGCTCGCGCGGAACTCCAGAGTCAAAACATGAGCGCGAACGCCGCGCAGAAGCGGGCGTCACGTAGTTTCTCGCAAATAACACCGCCGACACGACCGATAGGCCGCCGCAGTTTGCGAACGCCGTGCATCGAGAGCCCGCCACACTCGGCGGGCACAAAGCTGTGCCGGGTCGCGTTCTCGCTCGGGACGGCGCCGAGCGCGATGCGCCCGCTCCGACCCCTCGAAGGCGCGCAGGCGGCCGGGCAGTCGGGCCTCGGGCGGCTCGCGAAACCGGGCACACTGGTCGCGTCACCTGCGGCCGTCTGCCCGCGAGCGTTCGCATCTCGCGCTCGGTCTAGGTAAATAAATTTACTCCCGTCACTTACTTTCGTCTTCGCATTTTGGAAATTTTAAATTAATTCATTTAATCGGTGATACCGACCGACCGTTCCCGGTGAGTTTAAAAAAAACTTAATACATAGCTGTACGTAGTTATTTCAAATTTACATAATAAGAACATATTTCAAATAAAAATAAAAACTTAACATAGATATAATAATAATAAATAACTAACTAAATATATAACTAACAGATCGAGCGATTAGTCATAATAGAACCGATATAGTTTTACATGACAAAATTTTAAAAAATAACTTATATCATCGATGTCGCTATTCCGAATTCCTGTAATATTCAAAAATCTGTTAGTGAAAAAATAAGAAAATACACAGATTTAGGAAATGAAATAAAAAGAATTTGGCATTCTCAGACTATAAAAATATTACCATTCGTTATTTCGGCTACTGGCATTATACCTAGCTCTCTTATAAAAAATTTAGGCTTATTAGATCTATCAAAAAAATTATATATAAAGATGCAAAAGTCGGTCATATTGAATACATGTAGGATAACAAAAGATTTTTTAAATGTTTATGTTGAGGGATCAGTAGGATTTATTTATAGGCCCTGTTGGGAGTTCTACCGGGCCGAACCCTCCGATATGAAAATATCTGGAGTCGGTGAATTATTTTCC
>JAIUSX010000480.1:0-60213 GCA_026573805.1 Hesperophylax magnus
CTTCCTACAGCCCCTACCTTATTCCGCCTCACAACGCTGCCCAACCGGGTGGTGACATAGTTCCCCTGTCTGTACACTGCACAGGCAGGGACACTCTTGTGAGGTGTCTCATAAAAAAATAAAAAAACCCAGGTGTTTTATAAATTATAATAAATATATGGGCGGCGTAGATCGCCTAGATCAAAACGTGGGCTGCTACCGAATTTCCATTAGGCTGAAGAGATGGTATTGGCAACTACTTATGTTCCCTCTCAATGCGTGTGTGAACAATGTCTTTCAATTATATAAAATATCCCCAGCATCGAAAAAGGACAACAGTTGTCATGATCTATTATCATTTACCAGGTATATAGTTACGACATATTTTCTAATGAAAGAAGCCTCCTCCGTTGAACACCTCCGTTGGTAAACTTTTGGTGCCTAGGTCATCACTGGCTGTTATAAAACGGGTTCCAGACTCTATAAGGCTAGATGGAAAGGCCCATCACATTGTTAACCAAATTAAATCTACCCGATGTGGATTATGTCATAAAAATACATTTATGAAATGTTCAACGTGCAATGTCGCTTTAAATCAGAAATGTTCTGTCGTTTTCCATTCAAAATAAATTTCATAGATATACACAATGTCTTAATTAATTAATTCCAAACAGTTTTAAAATATATAATTTTTATAAAAAATAATAAAGTATGGTATATACACAGTTTTTTATTTCACAATAAGTAACATTCTTATGAATACAACCCACGTAGGTATATTCCTACTGATCGATTTATCGATCGGTTTCAAAACTCAGCAAATAATTTATTTTTTTTTAAATTGATTTTTTATGACATACATTATAAGGTGCTAAGACCAAATTTTCATCAAAATCGGACAAGTCTAGATATGCTTGGGATAATATGGGTTAAGATTATCAACCCTTTGAATGCTTGGTACCTTTAGTGGCATGCCGTCTATGAGTGTAGTTGTAGTACATATTTGTATATTGTGATTTTTTTATTATTATTATTTTTTGTCATTATAACTAAATAATCTGGCACCCCAAATAAGCAATTAATTGTTTGGCAGCTTGTAGTAAACACTAAAATAAAAGTAAAATATGAAATAAAAGTTGCTTTATTAAAAAATACTGAAGAAAAATATAAACCTCGATAAATATCGAAGAACAACATTGAACCCGTTGTTGAAGGCATAGCAATCTATTTTACGTGTTATTATGAAGAAACCTTTCAGATATTCGAGTGATGCTCTCTTCAAGGAATTTAATGTACTAGATGCCCGACAGTGCTATATAAAAAAATTGTAATCCATGTTCATAAAAATAAAAACAAAATGAAAACAGCCGAACACAAACATCAAACCAGAAGTAAGGGAAGGAATGACCTTTCCGTTCCAACAAGCAACAGAGCGTCTAAATATTCTCATATCTCGGTCCTAAAATATATAATTAAATCCCCTCTCAGCTGAAACTGTGTGAATTGTCATCCGTCGGTCCAAGAGTGACAAAATGGTTGTTGAATTTAGGCAGGACTGATTCCGAAATGATACTGAAAAATGTAATTTGAAATCACGAACGCCTCTATGTATCTTTATGTATCTTTTTTATGTATCTTTTTATGTATCTTCGTTTTAACATACTTATTTTAGCTAGTCTTAAATCCTGTATTCGTCTAGGATAACTTGAAACCTGTAAATTTGACTGTCCTGAAACGGGAATCCTTCCTAGTTGGACAGTCAAAATCATAAAATGTAATCAATATTAAATTATAAAAAAAATAAATAAATACCTTATAGTTTTTAATATAACCTCTATAAAAATTAATTTGTTAGAAGTGTTGACATGCAAAAGTTTAACTTCTAATCTTTTTGACATATTAAAAAAAGTGATATATATGCTGATATTTCTGCGGTATATTTTATACATGCGTAAACCTTTTAATACCTTTATTTTTCGCAATTTTTACATTCATTACATACAATATTATAAAAATCAATAAGAATAATGGGAACCACACTAAGCCGCAGCCTGTGCGTGGGTAATATATTTAAGTTATTATATTATTGTACCTAGAAATATACAAACTGTGGGCATATAAAACAAAACAAGATTACATTTTGTCTAAGCGGTTTGTATAAAAAGTGTTTACAATAGTGTATAGTGAAGTTATAAGTGTTTAGTGTAATATATGGTGAATAGTTTATGAGAAACATAAAGTGATACAAATTAAATTAAAAAAGTTTCAACTGCTGTATCGAAAAGCCATAATTTTAACTCTTTTAAATATTGAGGAAGTTTAGTAATCACTTGAATATTTTTCGGTAAAAGATTGGAAGTACGAGGTCCAATGAAACTGCAGTGTGTTTGCATTTTTTTCTGTTCGTTTGGGGAGTATAAAATACATTATTATTTCTAATGTTGATTCTGTTTTCATTTGTTTTTAAAGATATATTTCATAGTTTGCAAAATAAATAGTTTACCGAGACAGAATAGCTTAGATTCTTTGTACATCTCATCTGTTGAAAATGTTCTTTTCCGATTATACATAACTTTGATGATATAATTTTGAGTTATTTGTAAAGGTTTTATATGTGCATTAAGTGCACACCCCTATTCTGTTATTCCATATATCTGTGAAGATTGCACCAAAGAAAAATAGTTTACCGAGACAGAATAGCTTAGATTCTTTGTACAACTCATCTGTTGGAAATGTTCTTTTCCGATTATACATAACTTTGATGATATAATTTTGAGTTATTTGTAAAGGTTTTATATGTGCATTAAGTGCACACCCCCATTCTGTTATTCCGTATATCAGTGAAGATTGCACCAAAGAAAAATAAATAATTTTCAGTTTTTCAATATTGAGCACTTCTAAAATTTGTAAAATTAGTCTCTAAAATTTGTAAGTAAGTTATCTTAATTTACTGACGGTATTATTAATTTGTGATTGCGAATTTAATTTTGTATCAACAATAATACCCAAATATTTGTAAGTAAGATATCTTAATTTACTGACGGTATTATTAATTTGTGATTGCGAATTTAATTTTGTATCAACAATAATACCCAAATATTTGATCTTTTCACCTTTTCCATGTTCAAAGCAATATGAGCATATATCTTGATTACAGTTAGCATTATGTATTCTAATTTTAAGGTTATTGAGGGTTTTTTTTTTTTTTTTAAAGCGGAGACGGTTTACACGTAGTTCCCGTGAGCACTTAGGCCATAGGCCC
Source organism: Hesperophylax magnus (assembly GCA_026573805.1). NCBI lineage: Eukaryota > Metazoa > Arthropoda > Insecta > Trichoptera > Limnephilidae > Hesperophylax > Hesperophylax magnus. The sequence continues at coordinate 3,242 of JAIUSX010000480.1, forward strand.
ATTGTGCTATCTCCCATTTTACCTCAATCCTTTAACAACAACCCAGTCCCTTTAATAAAGTTCACCAGGGTTGTCATTGGGTATGTGGATATGTCTTCTGGTTCTACTGTATGTCTCCCCGGGTATCTGAGCCTAGTTCCCACCAGTGGCGGCCGCTGCCCTAAAAAGGTGGTGGTTCTCTGACAATCCAAAATAAAAACAATATGTCAGAAAGATTATGGGTAAAAATAATTATTCCACCTACCTTATTTGTATATAAGGTCTATTCTACGTTGTTTGTGAAGAGCAAAAACTTCTATCACTTTTGAAGTAAAATTTGGGATTGTTTGCAAAATTTTTTTTCAATACTAAGTACAGATAAAGCATTCAAACGGTCTTGACTCATCGTGTTTCGCAAGAATGATTTAATTCGTTTTAGGGTAGAAAAACACCTTTCGCTTTCCACAGATGTCATAGGTATTGTACATATTATTTTTAAAAGCTTCACACACTCCGAAAACGACTCGACTAAATTATTTTTAAAAAAAAGTTGCAAGATTGCCACTGCACCATCGGCGTTAGAGAAATCATCTCTCCCGTATATAGCACATAGTTCATTTTTCAATTAAAAATTTTTCTAAAAAGATGTACGTGTTCACTGTTTCATTGAAATCACTCTGAGGAAAGTTTTGTTTATATTGAGTAAAGTGTTCACAATCAAATAATTTTGATGCTAATAAATGGTTAGTAAACTCGAATCTGTCTTTGATCTGTTGTAAGATAATATCACATACTTCGATGCAAGTTGCATAGTTCACCGTTTTATTTCTTTTTGCTTTGGGCTCACCTGTTTGGTCTATGGAATCACGAACTGTCTGAATGCATTTTTCAAATTGATATATATATATTTCTTAATCATGATGGTATCCAAAGAGCGTGATTGTAATTGTTGAAACAAAATGTCACAATGGAGTAAAATCTTGTTGAAGAAACCTAACCAATATATAAATTGTTCATCCTTAAGATAATGCAATAACATACTGGCCTGGTTTATAGTATTCGAATCATTATTATTTTGGTCTAAAATAGTTTCCATACATTTTATCAACAATTCTGAGTATGCCGAAACAGTTCTCACAGTTTTTATGTTGAAATTCCATCTTGTTGGTGGGGCAGAAGGGATTTTCTTTTTCATTACATCGTTTAACACGTTCATTCGTTTAGGAGACCTCGAAAAAAAATTTGGAAATGCGTGAAGATGTGTGAAGAACGTTTTTATTACATTGCTTTGTGAAACACTTTTTTCGACTATCAAATTCAGCTGATGAGCATAGCAATGAACACAATTAGAAAATGGAAAATTAGCCTTAATTTTTGCTTGTACCCCTCCAACCCTTCCACTCATAACTGAGGCTCCATCAATTATCATCAATTATACCGAGCAATTATTATAATTATCAATTTATTTGAACTGATGTTCAAACCTTGAAGTTCTTCAGAGATGGCTGTATACAAACCGTCAGCGCAATGCGAGGTTGGAATTAAATATTTCCAAAAGCGTTCATAAATATTGACCTTCCATTCATATCTGATCATCAAAACCATTTGCGTCGTCGTAGAGACATCTGTAGTTTCATCTGCTTGAATCGCAATAAATTCACATTCCGTAATTTGTCGTTTCACTTCTGTGCTGTATACTTCCATTATAGAATCCAATATGTCATTTTGAATAGTTTTTTATGTCCCTTTAAAAACAGTGGCACTATCTAAATGTTGTTTTAATACTGCATCTAATTCTGCTACGAAATCTATAAAGCCGCGAAATACACCAGGGTTTATCGAATCAGGGGTTTCGTCGTGACCGCGCAATGCCAATTCGAATGCTCCACAAAATATGACACAATCTATTAATTTAGACAATATATATCTATTTTTGTCAACCATTGCATTATGTTGTTTAGTTTTCTCACGGTATCCAGAATCCAACTGTTGACGAATGTCAACTGTACCTAAAACGGCTAAACTCATAACTCATAACATTTTGTAAATGTAAAGTAGATGAATTGTGCTTTTTCAACTTCTCTGATAGATGCGTTAAATCATTAATCCCACTCAACGTCCAAGTTGCATCTCCACCAAACACAAGACACGGAAAACAAAAAAGCCATTAACTATGTCACAACCACACAACCAAAAAGCTTTATCATAAAGTTTTTTGTCAAACACTCGAGTAAAAGCTCTTGATTTAGATTTACACTCTTGTTAAATCACGAGCACTGGGCGAGGTGGACCGGAATTTTTAATTAATAATTTATTTTCAAACAAACTGTTATTATTTCTTATATATTCGACACTGATTACACTCATTTTTATTTCTTATAAAGTTACAAATTAAAAGGATTAAGTTCAGTATTTAGCTTGATCAAATTACCCGATAAATCAATACCAAAACAATGACAATAATTACGTCACGGCTCGCGATAACGACACTAGCTGATCTGTGATCTATTGTCCACTATCGATGAAGTTCGAAGTTCGACGAACTTCGGATGTATTCGTGTAACCTCGGGTCAAGGTTCGTGTAACCTCGGGTCAAGATTCATCGATTGGTAATCTTCGGCAATGATCGGGTTATGTCGGCGGCGTGTGTCACACGAAAATCAGCTAATTCCTGGTACAAATGGCTAGATTGACGCGCTTCCAGTGTTTTTAAAAATACATACATAAACGTATTTTCGTCCGTTTGCTAATCTGTGCACACGGCCGATCCGAGCGCCGCGCAGCGGCCATACTTTATACTTGGAGAGATTAAAATCGCTCTCCCTGATAATATTCATTGCATTGTATTGGTAAGTAATATTTTTAAATGATTTTTATAGATTTTATAGTCTTCAGTAAGATATTATAAATTAATTCTAGCCATTACAATTTAGATAGTGCTGCACACGAACGCACTATGCGACCAGCCGCCACTGGTTCCCACCCGGGCAGGACATTGGCACCATACGTGAATTGGAGTCTCTTCATCCTCTTCACATTTCCTGCATCTATTGGTGTTTTCCACTCCCAATATCTGCATGTGTCTCCTGAGATGGCAGTGTCCCATTAGTAGTCCTACCAGTTCCCTCAGTGAGTTTCTATCCATATCGAGTAGTTTCTTGGTTCGTCTAGGGTCTGGTCCTTTTATGAGTACTTTGGATTGTCTCATTCCAGGTGCCCTCTCCCATTGTTTGCGGTGCTGGGATTTGACCCACCTATCAATATGTAATTTTGTGTGGCAAGCTGCTACTCCTACGGCCGGCTCGGATCCTACAAGTGGTGCTTTCGCCCCTTTCCTTGCTAGTTCGTCAGCCCGCTCGTTGCTCTCAATACCTTCATGTCCTGGTACCCAGTTGAGGGGGGTTTGTTTTTACTATTTTTATAAAAGGTTAGGTAAAATGTTTTACTATAGTTTAAGAAGAGTCTATTACTTTTTAGTCATGATGAGACATATGTAATACATTTTGTTGCCTTTAAAAAAGTTTCAGGCCAGGATTTTCCATTCACTATTATTGCTGTATCATCAGCGTAAGATACAAATTTACCACTAATCATAAGATCACATAAATCGTTTATTAGAAAGATAATTGGGCCAAGCACAGTTCCCTGTGGTACTTCATTTTTTATTCCTGTTTCAGTACTATAAAAATTCCCTATTTTTGTTTTTCGTTTTCTGTCTTTGAGATAGCTAGTAAGAATTTTTAGTGTATCATTTATGAAACCTATTTGATTCATTTTTTTATAAGTAGATTGTGATTTACCATATCAAAAGCTTTTCTTAAGTCTAGAAATATAGCAAAACTTTATTTTTTATTTTGATCAACAGATTGTGTATAATTTTTTACTCAGATTGAATATTGCATCTTCAGTGCTTAATTTTGTTCTGAAGCCATATTGATTTTGGGACAGAATTTTGTTTTGTTCTAGGTAAATTGATTATTCTATTTTTCAAATATTTTTGAGAGGTTTGAGACTAAAGAAATAGGTCTGTAGTTGTCTAATATGTGCGTTTCTCCCGCTTTGTTAATTGGTATTATGATAGAGATTTTTAATTGTTGTGGAAAATGTCCCTCTTTTAAGGATATATTAAAAATATGTAGCAATGGAGTTAAAATGTAATGTTTTATTTTTTTAGTGTGCTACCTGATAAACCATCAATTCCTGTAGAATTTTTGGTTTCAGATCGTCAATGTGTTTATCAATTTAATTTGTTGTGATGGGTGAAAAATATTCTAAGGAGTTAATTGAATTGTTAGTTGAGACCAAGTGTAAAGATGAATCAACGGGTGTTGTATTATCCATTTTACTAGAAGATTCAAGTACTTGATCTACCACATTTGTAAAGAAGTTGTTAAAGTTTTCTGCAATGGCCGATTTTGTCAGTTATAACATTTTTATTTATTATAATCTCATTATAAATATAGGTTTATTGTTATTTTTGTAGGTCAGCAGGGACAACTCTGGACCAAGCACTTAGTGAATCTCTGCTCCTGGAAGAATCCCAGATTGCCAAGAAAAAGGGACCTTATGGTTTTTTGAAGTGAAGAATTCGTAAATATAATATATAAATGTTAAGTTATTTTTTAAATGCAAATAAAATAGGGAAACATTATTTTTCCATCTTTTATATTTCATAAATTCGAACCAAATAACCTTTTTTCTACATATTTAAAAAATAGTCTTGTTACTAAATAATTTGACTTATAATCGAAGTAAAGCCGTTTTTGTAAGTTACATACATGATTACATAACAATGTTATTTTATTACTCAGACTCAAATTAAAATACTTTTCCCTAATACTTATACTTCATAATACTTATTTACTGCATCTCACTATACATAAAACACTTTTTTTCACATAAAAATCAACCTCACTAGGACTAAGCCTGTATCGAGGTTAACAATTTACATTTGAGTGAAGCAAACATAAGAGTAATCACAAAGATAATGTAATTCTACATACAAACACAAAATATTTCAAAAATTAAAGAAAAAATAAGTATTATATGTGTTACCAGATGGTTAATTTGACAGTATATTGTAACAATATTTGAACCATAACTAATCATTAATCATTATTCAAAAGAAGAAGCAAAGTAGATAATAAAGACAGATAGGGTGACATTCAGTTTTTAGCAAGTGGGACTAAATATTTTACAGTATTTTCCCAACTTAGCACATGCATTAGCATTTTACATATTAAAACAAGTTAGTGTACACTACACTAACTTTGACTTAAATCCTAACATTGACCAAAAACTCAATATGTTTGTACAATGAATTACAAAGAAATAGTGAGCATTAATTGTGAATAAAAATCATAAACATTATAAAACAATTTCCCTTGTTATTCAGATAATGATGGAACAATATGTTGAGATGGATCGATGACATTCAATGAAACACCACAATGTTTTGTAAAAATTGCTAAATTCTCTGCCATTATATTGCGTAAACTATCGAAATATCTAAAGATAAAACCGTAATAATATTCCGTAAAATATGAAAGTTATACAGCCCAAAAAGCTTCTCCATCGATTTTCCTAGAAAATTGTTTGGTGGTTAAATTATTACTATAATGGTAGCTTTTTACATTTTAACTACTCACAAAAATTGGTGGGAAATTATTTACCTCACGGTCCTGAGGTAAATAATTTCCCTCAGGGGCTCTGTCATCTTTGGGGATGCTGTGTGAAGGATATTTTTAAGGGAAGAAAGGAAAGGAAGTTCTGGGAAGGAAAAAGGTATGAGGGGTGGGTAGGAATTTGGGGGTCAGTGTGCCTAGAAGTGACAGATGTATTTTTTTTTTTTTTTTTTTTTTTTTTATATTAACTCCACACAGGAGGCCCTGAAGAAAATAATTTCCCTCAGGGCCTATGTCATCTTTGGGGATGCTGTGTGGAGGGTCTTTTTGTGGAGAGGAAGGAGTGAACATGGGTCTTGAAGAGTCCCATGTTGTAGGAGGGAGGAAACACAGAGGCCGGCAGTTCGTTCCACAGCCGAGCTGTTGAACTTAAGAACGAATCGTAGAAGCGACCCGTTCTCATGTGACAAGTGTCAACCGTGTACAAATGTTGGGCACGAGGTCAAAGGGTCTCATCCGCCGCCAAGACAAGAGGAAAGAAAGGAAAGGAAGTTCTGGAAGGAAAAAGGTATGAGGGGTGGGTAGGAATTTGGGGGTCATTGTGTCTAGAAGTGACAGACGTATTAATCCATCCCTCCCACTGCGGTGCAAAGTGATGGGTTGAGAGTGTCCAGCCTTGAGAGGTCAAAGGGTCTCATCCGCCGCCAAGACAAGAGGAAAGAAAGGAAAGGAAGTTCTGGAAGGAAAAAGGTATGAGGGGTGGGTAGGAATTTGGGGGTCAGTGTGTCTAGAAGTGACAGACGTATTAATCCATCCCTCCCACTGCGGTGCAAAGTGATGGGTTGAGAGTGTCCAGCCTTGAGAGGTCAAAGGGTCTCATCCGCCGTCAAGACAAGAGGAAAGAAAGGAAAGGAAGTTCTGGAAGGAAAAAGGTATGAGGTTTGGGTAGGAATTTGGGGGTCAGTGTGTCTAGAAGTGACAGACGTATTAATCCATCCCTCCCACTGCGGTGCAAAGCGATGGGTTGAGAGTGTCCAGCCTTGAGAGGTCAAAGGGTCTCATCCGCCGCCAAGACAAGAGGAAAGAAAGGAAAGGAAGTTCTGGAAGGAAAAAGGTATGAGGTTTGGGTAGGAATTTGGGGGTCAGTGTGTCTAGAAGTGACAGAAGTATTAATCCATCCCTCCCACTGCGGTGCAAAGTGATGGGTTGAGAGTGTCCAGCCTTGAGAGGTCAAAGGGTCTCATCCGCCGTCAAGACAAGAGGAAAGAAAGGAAAGGAAGTTCTGGAAGGAAAAAGGTATGAGGTTTGGGTAGGAATTTGGGGGTCAGTGTGTCTAGAAGTGACAGACGTATTAATCCATCCCTCCCACTGCGGTGCAAAGTGATGGGTTGAGAGTGTCCAGCCTTGAGAGGTCAAAGGGTCTCATCCGCCGTCAAGAGAAGAGGAAAGAAAGGAAAGGAAGTTCTGGAAGGAAAAAGGTATGAGGGGTGGGTAGGAATTTGGGGGTCAGTGTGTCTAGAAGTGACAGACGTATTAATCCATCCCTCCCACTGCGGTGCAAAGTGATGGGTTGAGAGTGTCCAGCCTTGAGAGGTCAAAGGGTCGCATCCGCCGCCATAACTTGATATTTTTTTTTACTTGTACAAAATTGCTCAAAATGTGCGTATTTTATGCTGTATCAAGGGAACTCTTAGATGCAGCTTGCCTCAGTAGATTTGATTTGATACACGCAGTCAATACGGTTCCAGTCACCAGAACCACGCACATTGCCACATTAGACCAAACATCACCCCACAAATCTAGGAAATACCCGTAAGCTATGGTAAAGGTGATACCAAACACCTGCAATTAAATAATAATAATTTTACTGTACATCACTTTAGTTTCATAAGATTGTCGAAGATTACACATACCAAGTAATTTTTTATCATTTTATAGTTGTTAAATAATATCTTAGGAATTTCTGAAGTTATTAATAGATACAAAACTCCTTTTTATAACAATTTATCTGTTAATCTTACCTGAGCCGATGCATTCAATAACCCTGTAACGGTGCCTTCTGGTTCTGGATAAGTGATTTCCGCCGCATACTCAAACCCTACAGGCAAATAGCCTGTCATGAAGAATCTGTAAAAAAATGTATAAAACAATACATACATACATGCATGGAATCGTAAAAAGGTATGTATGTGACATATTTGTGATTGATTACAAAACTTGTATCTCTGGCAGATTACTTGTAATCTATGCCTATTTAAAAAAGAGGTAAGGCAGTTAGTCGTTAGTCGTAGACATTTCAATCAATCGAAGTTTACAAATTAATTTCTCAGTGTGTTTTGATGCAACTATTCTGCTTGTCCTTTAGTATTCCTGAGAGTTTCATTGAATTATGAACAAGAAATCGTTGTGGTGAACAAAATAAGAGCGCGTACTTTTAAGAAATATAGATCCTATTCCTAAATACATAATTCATAAATACTAACCCTAGAATAAATGCGCCTAAATACACGACCCAAATGTCTCCAGCGCCCAGTGTGAATGTATAGATGACCATCCCGATAGTAGAAGCCGTGTACAACGCCAGGGTAGTCTCCTTAAATCGGTGCGTCTTGTCCAGTATAAAACCACTGATTAATGACCCAAACAATCCCGATAGAACTAGCACCAAACCAATTCTTCCAATGTCTTCATTCGCACCCTGAAAAGTTGGTTTTCAAATTAAGTTTTAAATATTATTTACAGTTTTCACATCATTCTAAAATCTAATTTTGTAAATAATAAACTAACTCTGCTCTGCTAGTGAGCAGAGGTAAGGTAGAGGTTAGTTGTTTGTCGTTTGTTGTCCACGATGCCAGTACTTAGCCAATATCTAATAACCATTCCAGGGAGAACTATACTACTGAACAGATCTTTTTGTATAGGCCAGAATTAAACTATTACAATTATTTAGTTAGTTACCTTTCCTTGTTACGAAGATGCAGTCCAATGCAGGTGTAAGATTCAAAAGATAGAAAGGTAGGTCTTGCGTAACAAATATGAAATAAATGAAGAAAATTGTGAAACTTACCGGAAAATTTCCCAAAACAACTTGGTTCAGCAGAGTGGATATTGCGTAGAAGATTCCTACGTTCATTCCGTAGGTGATTAGCAATAACATGTAGTTCCTGCTTTTGCCCAGCCTTTTAATGGACTCGAAGAAATTGTCTCCAATGCTAACCTCAATATTGTCCTGAGCAGCTGACGGCGGAGTGGGAGGAGCGCTTTTGAAAACTGAGAAGGTTTTGGTTAGTTATAACGTAATTTATAAAATCTCTTACCATTGGGTTGTTTGCAAGAAGATTAGGAAAACATATTAAACTACATAATGAACATGGTGCACTTACAGACTATTATTAAGAGTAGGAGAATGGATGTCAGTGCGGCCATAATGTAGAACATGATTTGTAGTTGGTGGCCAACGACTTCCTTGTCGTCGCTGTTTTTTACCAGTATAGGTGGAAACAGGAATCCAGCGGCAACACCTAACTAAAATAAGTAAAACAAATAATGTTCACAATTGATAGTTACACTTGTTAGTGTAGACTTGCACCAAGATGAGAGTCATCTAACTCGTAGTATGGAAAATGTTCACAATTGATAGTTACACTTGTTAGTGTAGACTTGCACCAAGATGAGAGTCATCTAACTCGTAGTATGGAAAATGTTCACAATTGATAGTTACACTTGTTAGTGTAGACTTGCACCAAGATGAGAGTCATCTAACTCGTAGTATGGAAAATGTTCACAATTGATAGTTACACTTGTTAGTGTAGACTTGCACCAAGATGAGATTCATCTAACTCGTAGTATGGAAAATGTTCACAATTGATAGTTACACTTGTTAGTGTAGACTTGCACCAAGATGAGAGTCATCTAACTCGTAGTATGGAAAATGTTCACAATTGATAGTTACACTTGTTAGTGTAGACATGCACCAAGATGAGAGTCATCTAACTCGTAGTATGGAAAATGTTCACAATTGATAGTTACACTTGTTAGTGTAGACTTGCACCAAGATGAGAGTCATCTAACTCGTAGTATGGAAAATGTTCACAATTGATAGTTACACTTGTTAGTGTAGACTTGCACCAAGATGAGAGTCATCTAACTCGTAGTATGGAAAATGTTCACAATTGATAGTTACACTTGTTAGTGTAGACTTGCACCAAGATGAGAGTCATCTAACTCGTAGTATGGAAAATGTTCACAATTGATAGTTACACTTGTTAGTGTAGACATGCACCAAGATGAGAGTCATCTAACTCGTAGTATGGAAAATGTTCACAATTGATAGTTACACTTGTTAGTGTAGACTTGCACCAAGATGAGAGTCATCTAACTCGTAGTATGGAAAATGTTCACAATTGATAGTTACACTTGTTAGTGTAGACTTGCACCAAGATGAGATTCATCTAACTCGTAGTATGGAAAATGTTCACAATTGATAGTTACACTTGTTAGTGTAGACTTGCACCAAGATGAGAGTCATCTAACTCGTAGTATGGAAAATGTTCACAATTGATAGTTACACTTGTTAGTGTAGACATGCACCAAGATGAGAGTCATCTAACTCGTAGTATGGAAAATGTTCACAATTGATAGTTACACTTGTTAGTGTAGACTTGCACCAAGATGAGAGTCATCTAACTCGTAGTATGGAAAATGTTCACAATTGATAGTTACACTTGTTAGTGTAGACTTGCACCAAGATGAGAGTCATCTAACTCGTAGTATGGAAAATGTTCACAATTGATAGTTACACTTGTTAGTGTAGACATGCACCAAGATGAGAGTCATCTAACTCGTAGTATGGAAAATGTTCACAATTGATAGTTACACTTGTTAGTGTAGACTTGCACCAAGATGAGAGTCATCTAACTCGTAATATGGAAAATGTTCACAATTGATAGTTACACTTGTTAGTGTAGACTTGCACCAAGATGAGATTCATCTAACTCGTAGTATGGAAAATGTTCACAATTGATAGTTACACTTGTTAGTGTAGACTTGCACCAAGATGAGAGTCATCTAACTCGTAGTATGGAAAATGTTCACAATTGATAGTTACACTTGTTAGTGTAGACATGCACCAAGATGAGAGTCATCTAACTCGTAGTATGGAAAATGTTCACAATTGATAGTTACACTTGTTAGTGTAGACTTGCACCAAGATGAGAGTCATCTAACTCGTAGTATGGAAAATGTTCACAATTGATAGTTACACTTGTTAGTGTAGACTTGCACCAAGATGAGAGTCATCTAACTCGTAGTATGGAAAATGTTCACAATTGATAGTTACACTTGTTAGTGTAGACTTGCACCAAGATGAGAGTCATCTAACTCGTAGTATGGAAAATGTTCACAATTGATAGTTACACTTGTTAGTGTAGACTTGCACCAAGATGAGAGTCTTCTAATTCGTAGTCTAATAGTAGTTTCATATTTTAGTAGGTTCTTGATTAGAATTCATTTGTCAAATATAATTTTGTTTATAAAATAGAATATAAAAGTTTTATCGGACTCACCTGGTTGCCAAATACACCTATGCTGCATGCAGATGATACTTGCTCAGGCCCAAACCACACGGCGGCCAATCGAGCCGGAAGGTTCAACACAAAGACTTGTCCAAAGCCGGTAATGCTGTGACCGAGGAAGCCAATCCAGAAGAGGTCACGGGGAACAGAGAGGACCTTCAGCCAACATCCCAGGCAGGTGGCAATCCCTCCTATTAGGGCTGACTTGCGTAAACCCTAAAAATAAATTTGTTAATAATAATAATTTAAGGTTTCCCCAGTTATGTTTTTCCCATCCCGTGCAAACTGATAATTAAAATAGTCCAAGGTTTTCCAACATAAGATGTTTTTTACGATCCTTCAGAAAACCCTGTAAGAGAGTTTTACATTTCATTTACGTACAGATTAATCACAATCGAAGGAAATCTCTTTAATTTTTTTATGTTCGCAATAAATGTTATTTGTTTTGTGTTAAATATTTATCTTGATGTATCAAATTTTCTCTTGATGTATTTGTAAAGCACCGCCCTAGAGGTGATTTTATTACTAAATAAACGAGTTTTCCAAAATAATAAAACAATATTGCAGTAGATAATAATTATATATGCATGATGGCATTAATGGTTGGATAATGTTTCATTACAACTACATAACAGACCATGACAAAATAATATATTTTTCACACTTAATTCTTAGTCAAGATTAGAAATTTTCTCTACCTACATGTATGTCTGTATTTTAACAACAATAAATCATTGTTAATTTTTCGCACCGCTCATGACAGTTTTATAAAATAATAATTCCTGTTTCCTAACATTTTTTAACAATTTACATTATTGATCTAAAATAATACTGTAGAATGTAGTGATAAAAATCCATCAGTATTTTATAAAATTTTTATGCAAGTGCTGAGAGTCCCAATTGCTCCCAATCTTCTGGAGACAGTGAATGTTGTTAGGTTAGGTTAGGTTAGGTTGAAGGTAGCGGGGAGCTATTCAGATCTGGTCACCTAACATGGCTAAAGTCATTTCCAGCAACATTTCGATTCTGAATGGTGGTCTTTCACCAAGGCGACAAGACAGTATCTACCCCTCTAGAAGATGCATATATATTATTTTAAACTAGCTGTACTCCGCCACGCATTTCTGTGGCTCAATCTGTCTGTGCATCTGTGATAGAGAAACAATAGCGCTTGTTGCTTTTATGTCCAACAGAAGACGCTATTTTTCAAAAATAGCATGTTTGTCCAACAGATGACACTGTTTTTCAAAATTTAAAATGTTTTTTACCCGTCACAGGTGACATATATAATATAATATAGGTATATAAAAACACATGTGTATTCGAATGCAATTTTGTGTCAAAAAATCAAAGCAATCGGTGAAGAACTTTCCGAGACTTAAGATTTTGAACAAACGAACATTTACATTTTTGTAGAAAATTAATAAATTGAAAAATAACACAAATTAATCAAATAAAATTTATTTGGGCCTGCCGGGATTTGAACCCGCGACCTCTAGAATCATAGCCAAGCATTGTAACCACTCAACCACGGAGGCCGTCATTTAACCTGGGCCTGCCGATATTTGAACCCGCGACCTCTAGAATCATAGCCAAGCATCGTAACCACTCAACCACGGAGGCCGTCATTTAACCTGGGCCTGCCGATATTTGAACCCGCGACCTCTAGAATCATAGCCAAGCATCGTAACCACTCAACCACGGAGGCCGTCATTTAACCTGGGCCTGCCGATATTTGAACCCGCGACCTCTAGAATCATAGCCAAGCATCGTAACCACTCAACCACGGAGGCCGTCATTTAACCTGGGCCTGCCGATATTTGAACCCGCGACCTCTAGAATCATAGCCAAGCATCGTAACCACTCAACCACGGAGGCCGTCATTTAACCTGGGCCTGCCGATATTTGAACCCGCGACCTCTAGAATCATAGCCAAGCATCGTAACCACTCAACCACGGAGGCCGTCATTTAACCTGGGCCTGCCGATATTTGAACCCGCGACCTCTAGAATCATATACAAGCATCGTAACCACTCAACCACGCAGGCCGTCATTTAACCTGGGCCTGCCGATATTTGAACCCGCGACCTCTAGAATCATAGCCAAGCATCGTAACCACTCAACCACGGAGGCCGTCATTTAACCTGGGCCTGCCGATATTTTAACCCGCGACCTCTGGAATCATAGCCAAGCATTCTAACCACTCAACCACGGAGGCTGTCATTTTACTGGATAATGGTAAAAATATGTGGTAACATTTTTTTTTCACGGACAACCACAATATCAACAGTAAATAGATCAGCAATTGAATTTTGTTGGTTGAATAACTAATAATGTATATATGTTTATTAATTATTTTAGTCTGGCTTATTGAATATGGTAGGAGGCCTGTAGCTTTTTTACAACTATATTAAAAAACAGTTAGTTGGAGAAGTAAACATCAAACCCAGACAAAATATTTTCGCCTTCAAATAAATCCTTGCATCAAACTTTTTAATTTGTCCTTTTAGAAAGAAAATTGTTTACGTATTTGTCCAGCAGCCAGCTAGCAGGGAAGATGCAAGGAATATAGATGACCATGAACACCATGGATGTCCAGTTCACCCAGATGCTGCCGATGTTGTAATAGTCCATCACGACGTCTTCGATGACGGAGTACTGGATCCACTGCATGGCGTTAGAAGCCGAGTACAGCACGAAGATGGCCAGGACCAGCCATCGCCGGGTGTACAGTATGTACTCCTTTTGTAGGTTCGTAGAGCCGAGCTTCTCTGGTGTTTGTGCGATTACATCATTCGTCATGGTTTAAGCGGGATATTAAATTATTTATTACTGTGTGACTAACTGCACTGACCTTACACAACTGAATAAGTTTGTCTGCTTCAATTCAGGAAGACATAACACAACAGAATAATTATGAACAAATCAAATAATTATTTTTTATAATATAAATGAAGGTGAGGAATATAAAATTGAAAACTCCTCGAAACTCCTTATTGAAATTTAAAACTTCTCAAAACTCCTGAAACTCCTTATTGAAATTTAAAACTCCTTGAAACTCATGAAACTCCTTATTGAAATTCAAAACTCCTCAAAACTCATGAAACTCCTTATTGCAATTTAAAACTCCTCAAAACTCCTGAAACTCCCCATTGAAATTTAAAACTCCTGAAAACTCATGAAACTCCTTATTGAAATTTAAAACTCCTCGAAACTCCTTATTGAAATTCAGCATATCACTGCTAACTTGGAAAAATCACTTATATTGTAAATTTATCATTTTTCACGATACACAAAGCTATAAAAAACCACTGCATGGACAGCGGACCGATGGACCAAGCCGATCTGTCCATCGCAGGAATACGTGGGCAGATCCGTGTGTGAATTCTGCATATTATAAGTTGTAAAATTGAGAACATTTTTTTTGAAACTAAGAATACTGAGATTTTTAGTTTTGAACTTTTCATAAAGTATATTTTGAAATGGGAGTAGGATGGTGTACCTGCTGTGATATTCCGAGCTCGATCTGCCCGACTGCTAGCCAATCTGTGTATCCACCTAATTATCAACCACCCCATGTCATTTATCTGTCAAGCCAATAAATTGTTAATCCTTACTGCATTTAGACACAATACGAAAATATATTTAATGTGGTCATTTGTAATCTGTATTTGCACAGTGCTGATTGCTGATGTGTTCGATAATAACTGATGACTAACAAGGCAATATCACTTCTGTAAATATCTATACGCTTCCATAAAAATAGTATACCTGATTTAAATTAAAAAAAACAGTTGTAAGACCTAAAAAACAACACTCCAATTAAACATCAAATAGGTATTGTAGAACAAAGACGAGGTAAATTACACATTTGTTATACGGAATTATAATTTACACCTGTTAACTCTGCAGTAAATATTTTATTCTTCAGAAGTTAACGATTATTGAACTTCTTATAAGTTTAAGCACTGAATTATTGTCATTATTGAATTTGTGTCTACCAATTATAAAAACACATTTTAGTAAAACAAATCAGCTAACAACGTCCTTATTATTAAAATAAATTCAAATTCAGAGAAATATATTCAAATACACTATTTTTATAAAATTTCTCACAACGTGCTTTGTAACAATACCGATGGTTTACACAAAACAGAAGTTTTATTTTTTATTGACTAAAACTGTATACAACAGGTCTTAACACGAAACACAACTTGGAACTTGGCCGGTCACAATGGAAGATTAAGTGAAACGTGTTTCATTATCTCTTCATGTTCATAGAGACCGGTTATAATATGTTTCTATATCTCATACATATCTAATACATAAAGATAGAGAACCAATTTACTAAAGCTAATATAGGTACTATTGCCCAGTTACGACAATAATAAACACACTAAGATTAGCAATTATTTACTTAGATCTAAAGTGCTTTTAGCGAGATAAGTAACTGTGACGGAGTAGGATATTATGTTTATATCAGAGACATACATGTATTATAAATCTTCTTTTGTGTCGTACTGCATAATGAACTAATATGTAAAAAACTGACCTTATACTAAAATATTAATAATCCTTTATTCTCATTACACATATTTTTTTAATAATATGATGTAATTAAAACATGTCAATGTTTTTTTTTTTAATTACACAAAAATTAAACTACAAATAATTAAATTTGGAGTGAAAATATTTTCATTCTTACATTGCAATATTATCTCTCAGATTAAACTTCTTAATTTATTACGCACATACTTAAATTATATGATAGTCTGTAAAATTGCCAGCCAGACTGTCTTAATGGGATTATTGGGAATGATTCTTAGAAATCATTTTAATTCATTAATGTCCTCTATGATAAATAGCATAAATAGAAACACGTAAAAGAAAGTGTTATTGGTTATTTATAAATTAATAAATGCATAATTTTCAAGGGTTTTTTATGTGATAAATGTTTGAAAAATAAGTATTTACAATTATGTATGTTGTAATTGTCAGGAACAATTAACTCAAAAATTGCCTGTTTTTCCCTTTCTTTATTTTTATTATCAGTCTATATTCATCTCTACTTTATTTAGATGTTTCTAATTACTCTCTAAATTGCTCAATATTTAGCATGTAACAGAATCCTATATATGTACACCTATATAGATGATCCAGAAGTTTCAATTGTTCCTATTATGTATATATATACTTACCTATTGCATAATGTTATTATATTTTCCTTACAATTAGGGGGTTTTTCACTATCTCTGATTATGTTCTGACCAAGCACTAATCCGCGGATTAGTCATTTTTTCGTTTTCACTATATCTGAATAACGCTAACGCTCGGGTTAAAGTTAGATTTGACTAATCAGTGCTCGAACTTCACGTTAGGCGCTATTCCTCGAATCAAAGATGGCGTCAAAACATTCCGAGTTTAACAGCTGAGAAGTGAGTCGAATTTTGTAGAATGAATTTGAATGCTTGTATGATCCATCCTGAATTATTTGATTGTGTTCAAAATAAGAAACAATGTATTAATTCGACACGAATCTATCTAAAATGACCTGATAATCAACATAACATAACCAAAAAATGCACACTTCGCGGTGTGCGGACTGTGACGCATGACAGCCGTGGCAGTAGATGGAGAAACAGCAAACATTTTGCGATGTTGCCAGACTATTTCGAGTGTTATCTATACGGCAGCTCGAAACAATGGTGAAGCGGTCGCCGTTGAATAACGAAGTTATTCTGAACTTTAAAGCCAGCCAACGGATAGCTATTCAGATATTTAGCCCGACATAGTGAAATACCCCCTTAGTGTAACTCGCTCACCAAGCACAAGAACCAGTTTCTTCTTTGGTGAGATTGCGATTATAAATATATTTTGTACCGATATGTAATTTATATAACACCACTGTACATACTTATATCTATATTAAATAAAAAATAAAATAAAATAAAAAATCTATGTGTATTAATAAGCGATGATGTCAATTTGGTTTTGTTTTCCTATAAAACAATCTTAGTTTATCTTTTAAAAAAAATATCAATAAACAGCTACATAATGTCTATTTGTGCCAGTAAAAATGTTAATTTTTCCACAAATGCTACTTTTTGTAGATTTTGATACTGATTTTGCCATAAAAATCTTAACTTGCGTCAGTGAAATTATTGACCTAGGTATATTGTTCGATAGCAAACTAACTTTTGTGTATCATATTAATAACATTATCAATAAGGCTCTTAAGACTCTTGGATTTGTTTTGAGAATTTCAAAAGACTTCAATAATTTAGGCACATTTATCATGTTGTACAAAACCCTTGTTAGATGTCAACTAGAGTATAACTCTACGTTTGGTCTCCCTTTTACAATATTCATTCCGATAACATTGAAAAGATTCAACATAAGTTCCTGAAGTATATAAACTATAATTGCATATTCCTGTAGAAAACATTGATTATAACTATTTACTAGATAAATTGTCTCTATTAAAACTTTCTGAAAGAAGAATAAACACAGATTTAATAGTATTACATAAAATACTTCATTACAAAATTGACTGTCCTGAGTTACTCCAATTAATCAGCATCCACATACCCAAAAGATCTTGCCGAAATTTATTACCCTTTTATTTTTACAACACCAGGACACTGTCTTATCAAAATTCCCCGATTCCAAGACTTCACAGTCTCGGAAATAAATATTCTGATCTGGGATATATATTTCATCTTAAAAATAATCAATATAAATATTGTTTATTTCAATTCTTTTATATATCGAGACACAAATAGTCATCTATAATTTCCGCAATATAAATATTTTTATTTTTATTTTGAATATCTATTTATGTGAGACTTCTTATCATTTTTACTAATGTATCTTATTTTATTATATGCTTTTGTTGTAAAATTTAATATTTTTTCTTTTTTCGTTGTATTATTATGTTTCCTTTATTGTTTTAATTTTGTAGAATTTATAATAACTGTGATACTCAACTATTAAACTTTGTAGTGTGTAAAAGCCCATTAGGGAGTGTAATAAATAAATAAATAAAAATCAATTCTTACTACGATTCCAAAATTTCACTTCGTTCTGCGTCATATAGCCTGAGAAAATGTCTCCTGAATGCTCGAACCCAACTCTTGAATTTGTGACTGAGAATGATGATTTTTGGAATCGTAGTAAGAATTGATTTTACTACGAATCAATTCTTACTACGATTCCAAAATTTCACTTCGTTCTGCGTCATATAGCCTGAGAAAATGTCTCCTGAATGCTCGAACCCAACTCTTGAATTTGTGACTGAGAATGATGATTTTTGGAATCGTAGTAAGAATTGATTTTACTACGAATCAATTCTTACTACGATTCCAAAATTTCACTTCGTTCTGCGTCATATAGCCTGAGAAAATGTCTCCTGAATGCTCGAACCCAACTCTTGAATTTGTGACTGAGAATGATGATTTTTTTCAAAAATACTACCTTTTGAAGATTTAATAAATGATATCAACTTTAATAATTCATCTTCCCCCTTTTGGTGAACTCATTTAGCACACCCATCACATTTGATAAGTTATTCGATTACATTTCTCACCGCTAAGACCTTGCATGTCACTCATTACATTTTACACCGCTAACACCTTGCATGTCACTCATTACATTTTACACCGCTAACACCTTGCATGTCACTCATTAAAGATTAAAGACAGAACGTAATTTATGCGCAAGTATTTGTATAATGGTGATAAAATATTGAGTACTCCTAGTTGCTACTGAAGGTAAATATAATAAATTATCAGGCAATGCTTGTGGCGCAGTCGAGGTAAGTTTAAAATGTTTCTGGCCATCACGCTTCAAGGTGTTCTTAATGAAGGTGAATTTATGTACTAATTTCGTTTAAATTGGCAAATTTCCAAATTATATTGAAGATTGGAGTCGAATTCAGACTTAGAGGAGATGAGATGTTGAATGGAGGGGAGGCAATTTTAGATGAGGCTTGATAGAAGAGAGGATATTTATATTAAAAAATATGTGGTAAAGTTCCCACTTCTAGACCACAGAATGTACAATCTGAGGAGTCAAGCATGAGAATTTTCAAAAGGTGTGAAGGAACGGAACAACGTCCAGTCCATGAGGATTGTTTATTCAATCATTGGAATAAGTGAGGAAAATAGGTATTGAGGCACAGCAGGCTCCTTTGGATTGACTAACAATGTGCCAATACCGTTTTTGAGGTAAGTCAATGATCTAATATAATAGTTGAAACAAAATAAATCAAGATCATCCCGATTGACTAGAATTTTGAACGATAAGAAAAATGTAATTATATCAATTTAATCATTATCCAAAGGGGTGTGGTAATCAAGTATTGTATGCCTCTACATTGATAAATTTAATAATACTGTTCTGGTTACTCTAGGAAGTGGGAGAAATAGTAAATTTACCCCCTTACTAATAAACATGTTTTAAATTTTACACAATTAATAAACTACCATTTACCATAGTTACATTAATGGTTGTTCATCAGTTGCATAAAATTTAAGTTAGTTATTGCATTTTACGACAGGTAGCGCCAGCAGCCGCTCTCACATAACACTTGTACTGGACGGGAGTCCGCACAAGACTGTAGATTTAGGCGCCGGGTCCAAACCGTGTCTTCAACCGATGAGAATGCTCCTTTACGGCCGATGATGATGATAGTAGAAATATTTGATGAAATCTGCCTCCCGCACCCAGGCTTGGTGAATGTTGGGCACTGGGTGTGCTGTCGTCTCTGCTCGCTTCTGGTGTTGGCGGTTTTCCAGAGGAGGGCCGGCTGGTCTTGAAGAGGTAACACCAGAAGATCTTGGAGCAGAAGACTTGGCGAGGTGAGGCAGATGTTGGGCAGGAGTCACTTGTAGATAAATAAAACGCTTGGTTTCGGTGGTAAAGATGAACTAATTTTATTTTATTATTTGGCTGCTTATATTCAATAAGCATGACTCGCACCCGACATTGGGCTTTGAGTCCAAAAGTGGTGGGGGATTGTACCCGCGCCAGATATGTGTTAATATGCCCCGGAAAAATGTTGCATATTCATTTTGCCGGTAGCACAGTCGAAGGTAGTCGCTTAAATTTGCGAGATAGAAAAGATTTTGAAGGCTTACATGAATGACAATTACATAGTTTATATGCATAGTAGTTATAAGAATGTGTATCTTGACAACTAGATTTTTTGTTTGCCAAGATACGACAAAAAATAAGAAAAGTTTGTAAATAAATGTGTAAATATGATCTCACAGCGATCAAATTTGTAAAACATTGTTAAGTTGGTATTTTTCCCAGGTCCCCCGTAACATAGCGCTCAGAAAGAAATAAGATGCTACGAGGTTCCTGGATTTTTGTACACGCAAAAAAGGTAAAAAATATTGTTCAAAAAATGGTTATACATATGTGTGAAAAACAGCTTTTTTAATATCTCCTCAGCGGTAGTATATAGAAAATAGTGTTTATTTGACTACCGCCGAGGGGATAAACAAGTAAAATATGCAATATTTAAAAATTGATTTTTCCTAGTAAATTTTACATATAGTACGAGAGCCCACGACCAAAATTTTTGTCTCATAGCAATACGGCCAAAACCGCATCAAATCGATAGATACGATTATCCTGAACTCGAAAATACCAATATCAGACATTTTCCGCGTAGCGTTTGATCTGACCGAATTTTCAAAGAATTTGACCGAACTGCATCATAGCAATATGTCTGATTTGCAGACTGTAGTTGAATGATAGTTCTGAGATACCGGAAACATATTTTTCAGACGTTAGTGGTGTAGCGCAAACCCGTAAAATCACTTAAAAATATTAAAAATGAGACAAAAAAAATGTCTCATAGCAATACGTCTGAAAATCTTTTTTATTAGTAAATTTTGGTTATTTGATGCGAACAAAACAATTTTCAGACGGAAATGTGAACGCATTAAATTTTGAGACCGTTTTGAAAATGTTAACAAATTTTACCGATCGGTATCATAGCAATATGTCTGAAAATTGTTGGACATGATAAAATAAGTTGTCCACATGTGCAAAAAATTTATATCAGACAGATTAAGTGTAGCTCCTTCTCTATCAGACAACTTTTCGATACTCAGATATCATTTAAAAATCGTATTGAGGCATCTTGAATTTTCTGTTACAAACCAATGAATACGTTGCGACCCTGAATTTATTAGATGATAATTAACAAAGAATTTACCCGAAACCGAAACATTGAAGTTGAAGGACTGAAATAAATCGCACAAAAGGAAACTGGGATGAAGTTTGAAGAAAAAAAAACGGTTTATTCAAAGTTACAAAATACTTATTTATTTATTTATTTATTTATTTATTTATTAACGGACATCGTCCAAATTACAAAATAATAACACGAAAACAATAAAATGAAAAAATACAGGATTAGACAAAGGTACATGAAAGCAAAGACATAAGGCAGATATAATATAAGAAAATAAAGTGACAAGTCGAATCAAGTCAAGACTACGCCGTGGGTCAGGACCACGGGACACTTATAATATTCCGTCACTTGTTTAGCGACCGGCAAAAATCATTCAGACTTATTCCAAAGAAGTTAAGGTTTTGACTTGAGTTGACCAGTCTACACATTCTGGACAATGGTGAATAATATCCAAAATTTGTCGAATGATGGTTGAGGAAGAGCAGTTCATTATTTCTGAGTCTGTGCGAGGGGATATTGAAGGGAATGAGTTGCAGTAGAGTAGGTGAATCAATAATACCATTTATAATTTTGAAGAAGCAAATGAGGTCATTTCTTTCCCGACGGACTTCCAAAGGAGAGAGGTTTAGAGTTAGTTCAATTTCATCATATGAGTATTTGCCTTTTTCTAATCCTAGCCTCCTAGCAATCCCTCTTAAGAACCGATGTTGAACAGATTCAATGCGTCGAATGTGGACAGCATAAAAAGGAGACCAGATTACACAAGCATATTCAAGATGGGGGCGAACCAAAGAGCAGTAAAGAGTTCTAAGGGTATTTACGTTTTTGAAGTCCGAAGTGATTCTAGTGATGAAACCAAGTAGTTTGAGGGATTTATTAACGATTGCATTTATGTGATCCCGAAAAGAAAGCTTGCTATCAAGAGAGACACCAAGGTCTTTAATAGATGTAACAGTTGCTAAGGAAATATTATTAAGTTTGTATTCGAAGACAATCGGTTTTTTTGATCTATAGAAGGACATAATTTTGCATTTATCGACATTTAGTTTTAAACAATTAATTTTACACCAATCATAGAAAGAGTCGATATCCGATTGGAAAAGAAGGCAGTCATTGTGATATTTTATTATTTTTAGAATCTTATTGTCGTCCGCAAAAAGCCAAAAGCTTGTATGAGAGAAAATACTTATAATGTCGTTTATAAATAAGTTAAAAAGAAGCGGCGCTAGATGTGCTCCTTGAGGTACGCCGGACGTTACTTCAATAATACTAGACACAAGGTTGTTTAATTTAACTCGTTGTTTTCTATTGCTTAAGTAAGAATTAAAGAAGGATAGCAAGGGGTTTCTAATACCGATAGCATATAGTTTGGCCATAAGGATTGAGTGGTTTACTTTGTCAAAAGCTTTAGAAAAGTCGGTATATAGAACATCTATTTGTGGGTTATCTTCTAGGCCATTGACGATGGAATTGGTAAAGGATAGTAAATTAGTAGTAGTAGATTTAGCAGATCTAAATCCATGCTGTTCCTCGATCAGTACGTTTTTAAAGATAGGTGTGATTTTCTTCGTGATTATTGACTCAAATATTTTAGGAATATGGGATAATATCGATATGGGTCTATAGTTTTCTACGTTCGACTTATTGCCGGATTTGAAAATAGGTCTGATATAAGAAACTTTCCAGGAGTCCGGAAAAGTGGCAGATGATATTGACAAGTTATATAACAAACAAATCGGCTTAGATATAGTAAATTTACATTCCTTCAGTAATATTTCTGGAATATCATCAGGACCAGTGTTTGTTTTGCTGGGGAGATTTTTTAAGGAGTTAAAGACATCTATGAGTGTGATTTGGCAATTATTTAAATCAATAGTATTAGTATAGTTGAGTGGAGGGATGGTGCACGAGGTATCAGAGTAGACGGAGGAGAAGTGTTCAGCGAAAAGGTTAGCAATGTCGAGACCGTTGGTAGCATGTTTTTCATTAAAGAACATACTTGGAGGGAGATCATTATCATCAGTACGTTTTTGTTTAACAAATTTCCAGAATTGTTTAGGGTTAAGCTCTAATTGTGTCTCGGTGAGTTCGATGTAGGATTTGTAGCACCTAACAGATTCGATTTTGGATTGTTCTCTTAGCTGAGAAAATTTTTGATAATATGCTAAGTTGTTCGTACATTTGAATAATTTGTGTATTTTCTTTTTCTCGATTATCAACTTCTTTAGTTTCATGCTGAACCAAATGGGAAACTTAGGATGGGAATAAGTTTCCTTAGGTACAAATAAGTCTATGGCATGAGTTATACATTCGTTGAATTTAAATGTAGCATCGTTAATATTGATGTTCGATTCAAGAAATGTCCAGTCAGTTTGGGCGAGATATCTGTTCATGCTAGTATAGTCACCTTTGTTAAATTTGTAGTGGTATGTAACCGTTGATTTTAAGGTAACATTTTTGAAAGGATTAGTGAAGTTGATATCGAGTGGTGGGTGATATTTATCTATTGGTAGTAATGAGTCAGAAGCTTCACTAACACAAACGCTAGGCATGTTAGTAAAGATCAGGTCAAGACAGTAACCTTGACAGTTATGGATCGAGTTTAGTTGGAACATGTTCAAGTAGGCAAATAGATTCATTATTATGGAAGCTTGAAGAGAAATATTACTAGGAGTTTTCACACCATGATTGTCATTAAGCCATATTACCTTCGGTAGATTGTAATCACCGCAAATAATTAATGAATCGGCATTTATGGAAATACGTTCAACAGCTTCAGTATGTGACTTGTAGATATCTGTTGAAGAGGATGGGGGAATGTAGACACAACCAATGACAAGTTTCTTGGAGCCAAGAAGAACACAAACAAATAGTTCTTCAGATACAACATTACGAGAATCAAGAATGTGGCAAGAGTATTTTTTTTAACACATATCATGACCCCGCCACCTCTAGACTTGTTTGAAGAAGAAGAGCGGTCACAGCGAAAAATATTATAACTATGCAGTCCAAGTTCGGTTGAAGCAATATTGTCTGATAACCATGTTTCAGTGAAAAATAAGAAATCATAAGGACTTATGTTTACGGAACATCTGAAGGCATTTAGTTTAGTATTGAGACCGCGAATATTTTGATAATAGGAATAAAAAATTGTATTACTGGGATGACTATTCCGGTTCAGCCTAAAAAATTTACACGAGATAGTTCCCGTCTCTCAGCGGCTTGGCGGGCTGGACAATCAGGGGAGCCAGTGTTGTGTGTGGCCGGTTTCCTGAAGAACTTGCAGGTGGCGCATGATGGTGGCTTGTCGGGCGTCGGGCAAGTATCACGATTGTGTCCAGGTTTTCCACAGTGGGAACAGGTTGGCGTGTCTGCGCTACACTTTGTCGCAGTATGTCCATAGAGTTGGCAATGTCCACATTTAAGATTGTCGATCCAGTCCCTTACAGAATGTACCTGCCAGTCCATAGCTAGTTTGGAGAAGCGAATGAGGGAGTGGCGAACAGAGGGAGGAACTCGAAAGACGTGGATACACCGTCCAGTGCGAGGTCCAACTTTATGTGAGAACTGCAACTTATCTTTTAAATCATTTAGTTGTAGACCAGTTTCTTCATGAGTTTGTTGATGTATAGCCAAGGTGATGTTCTCGAGGGGTACAATTTGAGGTAAGCCGTGGATAGCTATCCGAGGAAGTTTATGGGAAGCAACGGCCGCTTTCAGACCGGCGTTGGATAGGGTCGGTGCATTGGCCAGTTTAATGGCCTCGGCATCAGTACTGGGATGCACGACTACACCTCCATTCCTAATTTCTCGTACTCCCGTGATTGTAATTCCCAATGATGATGGGTTAGTGGACGTCTTCAGTGTTTCAAGGGTATTATTAGAGGTAAGTTCCGTGTCGTCTTTAGGGTAGATAAGTACTGCGGGTCTTGCAGGGAGAATAGGTAGATTATTTCTGGTGTTAGGAGGATAATTTTTAGGGTAGGTTTGGTTGGAGACAATCGAGCTCCACGTGCTGTTGGGATTATCGGGCGATTGGTTTGATGATAGATGTTTGTATGTCATAATTTTGCCTTCGAGGATGCCTAGTTTGATACCCATTTGACCGATATTTCCTAACAGATCTGTGAAATTAGGGGTAAGCTTGGAAATCTGATCCTTTGTGAATTTATTAGAAGAATCCAGTATTATTATGTTTAAATTATTTAATACAGAAGTTGCCTTCGCCAGGAATTGCTGCGCAGTATTTTCTTGGTCCATTGTATATTCAGAGTTGACTGTGGTTATTAGTAAGTTATTATTTGGATAACTGATGTTTGGCCTTGTCGTAGTGATCTATCTGACCCAAAAACAGTATCTATGAGTTTTTCAATATAGATGTTATGACGATGTTAGAACTTGACGTATTGAACAATCTGAACCAAAAACGGTATCTATGAATTGTTTTCTATGGAAATCTTTAACTTTATCCAATTGTCTATGGTAAACTTCTTGGTTCAATGACTTGTCACTTTGCTTTTAAAAGATTGATTTTATCACTAGTATTAGACTTTTCGTATGCTATAACACTATTCACCACTGGTTTAATCACTGTTTAATATGTGGGACAAATAATCATAGGATTTGGTGACTTTTTGATATATATTTTAAGAATAAACGCGGAGCGAACCGTGGAGTGTATACCGTTTTATTGTTGCGATAAAAATATTCTCGTATTCAATCGCTGTCGGATTCGGAATCGTCGTCTTCGAAATCACTCTCGACGTCGCTCGGGAGATCTTCAACGTCCTCTTCTGTAAAATAATCTATCATCTGTCAAATACATATAATATCTGTCATCTGTCAAAGTACATATAATAGACAAGGGAGATTCTTGAATATCTATGAAGGCTGTAAATTTAAAAAAAACATTTAACAGAGGCGTCGGCCAGGCGACTCCGAAACGTTATTTTCGTTTTTGGGAGTATATGCTACACTTAAAGTGTCTGAAAACAGGTTTTTGGTAATCATGGCAGCAATACGAAAAGTTGAAAAAAAATTTATCCGTATTGCTATGATACAGGTCGGCTAAATTTGTTGACATTTTCAAAAATGCGCTCAGGCTATATGCTACGCGCAAAATGTCTGAAAACAAACTTTTTCGTAATACAATTATAAAATCTATGTACATTTTCACTATCAGACGTATTGCTATAATACCGACTGTCTTTTTTTTTTGACACAGCAGAAATGGCCTCCCACGCAGTTGCTACACTTTCGACCGTTACTACACACCTAGTCGGGTTCAGAATCATACAATCTAACGATTTTATAGGGTTTTTGCCGTATTGCTATGAGACATGGTTTTGGTCGTGGGCTCTCGTACTAATAGAAAAAATGCTGGACATCGATCCACGCGGCAGGTAAGCCGGCGATGCGGTATCGATGCCGTTCGTAGACAAAGTTTTTCAAGCGGCCGGGAACAAAATGGCCAGTGGCGGGGAGTGATGATTTCGCCAGTGGCGTGGGGTAGGCACATTTTATAAATGTAAAACAGATTTTATGAAATTAAATAATGTGGTCAACTACGTCCGTTACAACACGATTAATCCGATTTTTGAACATCATGTGTGTAAAAGCTGTATGATTGCTATAATTAATCCAATTAGTGCAGAAATTAAAAATAATGCTAGGATATTTAATGCAATGATTGATTTAGGCTGTTCATTATGTGTGATGCCAGAAGACATATTTATTCGTAATTTTATTTCCTATATTTTGTCACAAGATAAGATAACTATTTCTGGATATGGTAAACCTTTATTGAAAGGGTGCGGAACTGATTATAGGTAGGGATTTGATGGAAACTTTCAACCTAAATATGTTTGTGAACGTTTGTGGGAATGTGGTTGTGTGTAAATACAGAAAAGTGCCAATACTTCGTAAAGACAAAAAAGGTTTTAGGATATGAAATCTCGGAGAAAGGCATCCAACCTCCAAAGGATTAATTGGAAGCCATTCAAAACGCTCCGTATCCGGCTGACATGCATCAGTTCAAAAGTTTGTTGGGATTTTTTAATTTTTATCGGAATTTTATTCCGAATATGTAATCTATATAATATACCTATGCATATACTTTTATTTATTTAAAAACCCTTATGAGTAGGTACCAATAGGATTCTTACGTTTTTTTCCAAATATGCCACTGAAGAGTTATCCACAGATGCAAACGCCTATGGACTGGGTGCTTGTTTGGTGCATTCTTTCGGAAATGGCACGACTAGACCAATTGAGTGTCCGAAAAAAATATAGCATTTTGGACTTTTCTCTTCAGCTCTATTGTATCATACGTGTCCAGACTATCCCAGCATTTTCAATGAAATTCATATTTACGTAAAAACACTCTGACCCCGAAACCGCTGGTCGCCGACACACTTAAAAATCAAAATTACTCTATCAAATGATATGCTATAAGTAATTAATCAAGAGAATTACATTATGATAAAGCAACAGATCCTGAAACACACCTGAAAATAAACATTCACCTCCTCACTCTGAGCCACCAGTCACCGCTAAGGAACTGAATCAGTATTTACGTTGGTCCCCCTCCACTACTCACCGGAGGGAATTCCAAGATGGCCGACGCCTCCAACCAATCACAGCACAGCATAGCCCATTGATATTTTAATCAAACAATAATTACATATTCAAAAATGACTATTTTTGATAATATCGGACTCAATTTACGGGAAAATGTACGTAAATGTAACCACGAAACAAATATCAACATCTAGAAATGATTATATGCTAACATAATAACATGAAAACTTACACCTAAATATATTTATTGCTCTTTGGGAAATGTTCAAACTAAAAATGTCCAATATGTAAAATTGTATATTTTATTATAAAATAAATAAACGAGACTTAAGGTGATAGTTTAGGTAAGTTGAACTGACTTGGTTAAAGGTATCACCCACAACATTACATTCCTCTCAGCAGGCCAACTGCCGAGAGGAAAAATACCTAACCAGTTTACTCCTCACTAAAGAGGAGGATTTCCTTTTGAATTTGCTCTATAAATAGAGATCCGAATTCTATGAAAAGTCAGTTCAACAATTACCCCTGAAAGAGAATCCTTTCTACTGAAGAACCATAACCAAGTGTCCAAGAAATCTTTTCAAGTGTTTTCCATAAATAGTGAGTGTTTATTTTGGCAATATGGAATTGTTGTGCTAATGGAACAATGATTTAGATTTTTATCTACCTAATCCTACTCCAGGTTTTCCCGGAATTTGGCCATACCGAAAGTTATATTTGGTGATAGTTGTTTTGTAGACGCACATTCTGCACAATCTTGAACAAAAAATTCAAGATTGTGCAGAATGTGCGTCTACGAAACAATTATCACCAAAGACAACTTTCGGTACGGCCGAATTCCGGAAAAACCTGGAGTAGAGTTCATATGGACTCTTGTTCATACAAAAATGTTCTTAGTTTAAATAGAAAAATGTTTTTATCTCTTTCTCTAAATGGATAGATTGTATAGAAGTTCAAAAGCTGATACATTCAATGAATTAAGATTTTTTTTTCAAATTTTGTTAACCCTGAAGTGTTAAATAATAGGACGGCTTTCACCAGTATAGAATTCAATGAATTTTTGAAAGAAAATATCAAATTTTTGACTTCTCCGGTCGATCTGTAGAGCAATGGTTTTTCGGAAAATGCAGTAAAATCAGCGAAAGAAAAAAAACCCGATTCGATTATAAGAAGAAATTATTTAATTTTTTGTCTGATTATCGTAACACGCCTAAATACTAAAGGTTTGGAACCTACTGTTTTAATGTTCGGTAGGAGGTTACAATCAACTTTTAGTAGTTTCATTCCTAAGGCACAGCAGGAATATTTGTCAGAACAAGACAAATAATTAGTTATCAAAAACGTTGAAAAAAGTGAATTTAACCAAGCGAATAAATACGAGGAAGTTAAAATTATAAATTTACACATTGGACAGAAATGTATGGTTAAGGATTATAGACAAATTAATAAAGAATTTTGGGTAAAAGGGACTATTGAGTAAAAATAGTGTATTTTTAAAGGCAATGATACTGGTCTGTTTTGAAAGAGACACATTGATCAAATCAGATTTTTAACTGTCAGATAGAGCGAGGATGCTATGAAGTCCCATTTCGTGTCTGAAATTCTAAAGAGATACAAAACCCTGATGATTTGGAGACTTCGGTCTTGTTACATGGCTTTGGTCTTGTTCTCCTGATTTCAGATTGCCACATGAGAGAGCTGCTCAGCCCAATGCTGCTGAGAAACATTGCATTTTATTTTGATTGCATTTTAAAAATTTAATTCAAACAGGTAGCTCAAGTGTGAGCGAGTGATGCGCGCGCATACCAGAATCCGAATGGTTCCGACGAGTGCCCGAACATAGCCGACCGTAGGTAGGCGGCTTCATTAGGCAGCCACTCTCAACACGATAACTCAGGGGAGTATAACTCCGATCGAAAATTGGAACCATAGAAAAGACAAGGTACCATGGCTTGTGAAGTCATATTGTTGCCTAACTATATCCACTAATGAAATGATTTCAGAAAAAACTGTTGACAGCTGAGTACTGTCTGAGTGGTACACCTATGGTTGTTTGATAATTTGATCTTGTTATAAATTAGGGTCCTTTTAAATTATACTCCGTTATTTTTGAGAGCAAACTGAATCACTTTATTTAACAAAAAATATACACTATCACATGATATGACTAGGCACTTTTTACAGTAAATACTCTGGATACAGGCTAGTTTCTGTGGTTCTTTAGGAAAGGTGAAACCTTTGGTTATTTTTGAGCAAGAGAGAGTTTTTAAGGAAACCCAACCTTTTATATGAAAAAGACTGTTGACAACAAACATTGACAGTCCTCAATACAGGAATCGACCTTGCCGACGCTACTTAATTACAAACAAATAGCAGAAGCGAGAACCTTTCATAAACAATATAATCTAACCTTCACAGGTGGCACTAGTGGTATATAATTGATCCGAAAATAATACAGATCTCAGTTTTGACAGATTTATATTATTTATCCAATATTAGCATATATAGTCATCCTTTAGTAAACACTTTTACTCCTATTGACCGGATTTCATGAGCTGTTTTTGTAATTTTTTTATATTGTAACTGGTTAATTACGTAACAACGAATACCAACTTTTACTGTACCATCTTCTGCAGCCACTTAACATCCAAATTTTTCCACATTCTTCATTTTTATACTTTGTATTTTTCATGAACCCTGTGCATAGACAAACTACACTTGTCATTTTTCTTTTTCTCCTATATTGCACTTTAGATTAACATCATTTTAAAGTTGCTATGCTTGAACTTACTTGATCACAGGAGCTGGAACTGAACTGATCTTATTATTTTGTATTGTTCTTCACCCCATCAAGGGGTAGATTAGACCCAGAAACGGCATCAAACGAGGAGATGACTCCCAAAGCGGCTGCTGCATAACCCGTCTGCGCTTCTCCCGTCGCCATGAGCGGGCCTGAGGATCGACTGCAAGGGACCGCAGCCCTTTCGCCCTGCTTCTGGTGACCCGACGCTCACTTTTGTCCCTAGGGTCTTCGGGTTTTTTCCCCCTCAATCCCAATACATTCTTCGAGGACCTACCGGGAAGCTGGCTAAGAGGCGCGGGCGCCAAGACTCGCTTGCGGTTGGTCCGATCGCTCCGCTCATTCTCGGTAGGACTGCCAGACGAATGAAACTTAGCTGCTTTGGTCAAGTCATAATCTCATCTTAATATTTCTCTTATAAATCTTGTTAAGTTTTTTTCTCTTTAACTTAATAATATTTGTTTCAGCGCCAATTGGAACTCCTGTTATATAACTAACATTCTGCCTAGTAACACTGTATGCCTGGACATTGGGGGTCTAGAGTTATTTTTATAAAATGTTCGTTCCTTTATAAATTAAAAAAAAAGAGTTGTCGTGTACGGTGAAGGAGGAAACAATCTGTTTCCTAAAAGCGCCGTGGGAAAGTGGTGAGCAACCTCCAATATATCCAATATTAGCGAGATGTGCGTCAATTTGTGGCTCTCATTTCTAAAGCGGGAGCAAAAGGCCGAGTGGTTCGTTATGAAATTACGCATTGCCAACGCTTAATCTTGACATCTAGAACACAAAATAGAACAGGTGTTTGTAACCAAAAACAGGTGATAATCTCTCTCCTAGTTCCTAATTTGATAATTTATAATACCCTGTAACTTCACCGCAGAAATTAATCTTTTTTTTCGTCATTATATCACGCAAGGTAGAATTCCATCATTCTACCTTATTCATTAAGGATTTAACCTGTATCTATAATTTATTGCTTGCT
Organism: Hesperophylax magnus; assembly: GCA_026573805.1. Lineage (NCBI taxonomy): Eukaryota > Metazoa > Arthropoda > Insecta > Trichoptera > Limnephilidae > Hesperophylax > Hesperophylax magnus. Next base: position 34,986 of record JAIUSX010000480.1, read on the forward strand.
GAAATAAAAATGCTTAACATGTAACTAAGTTTTTCATTTTCCTGCCATGAGGTATTATTTTGACATTCCAAAAATTTTTATTTCAAAAATATTTTAGGCATTAGAGTAGGCTCCGAATGAGAATTATATTGTCTATGGTCCCGTTTTTTTGAGTTTCTTCTATTTTCATCGGTGGTGTGTGACGTAGTATTATAGTACGCATAATAGTTGTATAAATATTGGCATATCTATGGTTAAATAGATGACCAATTTCTTTCTTCTCAAAAAAGGCCCGAAGATATCGATCTACTGAGTGGTTTATTTTTGCAATAACTCAAAAGGACAGAAAAAGACGTCAGACCTGCAACAGTACTTTTATAATTATAGTAAATAAACAACCTTGTAATTTTGACGAATCGCTCACAATTCAATATCATTGAAGTCCAACAATTTACCCCAAGGAATCTGAAGATTAGTCGTAATTTAAATATTATTGATGTCTCCCACAATTCACTTACACCTGGAATCTGAAGATAAGTTGTAATTTAAAAGATATTACAATTTGTCTGGTGAGAAAGTTAATTGTATTCTCTCATACAAAAACATAGAACTAGCTTTACTGGGGAAAATTGTAAATTTTTGTAATTGGATATTTATATATACACGGTGTCCGGAAACTCGTAGTACAAGCGGGAAACTGGAGAATCTACACTACACGGGGAACCCAAATACACATAAAGTTTTTTGATTTGAGCATTTTCAAAAAAAAAAAAACAAATATTTTTCGGCTATTTCAGGGTTAAAATTTTTTCGTTATTCGATGTGACGACGTCGACGCAACGGATAGGAATTAGTATTAGCATAGGTAGGTACTCACAATATGTAGCGATGAGCTCCAATTCAAAACACACACACGTCACAAAAATTGTTCAAAATGTTCACCGTTGACTTCCAAGCACAGTTGGGTCCGTGTAATGATGGACCCTTGCACTCTTTGTATCATGTCTGGGTTAGTTTTTACCTCGTCGAAGGCATCAATGATACGAAGTCTTAGAGTATCAACATCGGGACAATCTGTTCTGTAGACTTTCGCTTTTATAAAGCTCCACAAAAAAAGTCCATTGGAGTCAGATCAGGTGACCTTGCTGGCCATGCGGTAGGTCCAGCACGTCCTATCCAGCGGCCCTGGAATTCTTCATCGAGGAATCTTCAAACTTGTAGCCCAAAGTGAGGCGGAGCACCATCTTGCTGAAACCACATATTTCTTATTGTTATTAGAGGAATGTCTTCAAGAAGTTCCTGCAGGTCATTCTGCAAGAAATGCAAGTAAAGTTGTGAAGACAACCTTGCTGGTAGAAAACATGGCCCCAACACCTTGTTGCCAATGATCCCCGCCCAAACATTGAGAGACCACCGATGTTGAAAGTGTCTGGGTCGCTTCGCATGAGGTTTGACGTGTCCCCACTGATGCTCATTGCGAGAATGAATGCTCCGTTTTGAACATTCATGTGAATAAGCCATTGACAAAATGCTCGTCTATTTGTAATCCATAAGTAATAGCGCTTGAACACATCGGTAATGGAACGGGTATTGACCATCATCCTTGAGGGTATCCCAGACCACCTGGTGTCGAATATTTAATTCCCTCCCAACAGATCGAAGGCTACGTCCTGGCTGTTCTAAAAAACAATTTAAAATGTTTTCTTCCATTCGAGGATTGCTTAATGCTGGACGACCGGTATCGGCCATATTTGAACGAACATTTCCAGTACGATGGACACGTCTCGCTAATCCGTCGATAACTCTTCGTCTTGGATGCCTTCGATGTGGAAATCTCTCAATATATTCGATTGCTGCCCTGGTAGAATTGCCGTTGGCATGTCCGAGACACATTAACATATCGTAGTATTCTGCATTAGTATATTCCATTGTAATACAAAAATCACGCACTGTTTTAAAACACAAAAATGTTGTTATAAATGTTAAAAAACGTCTAAATTTCACCAATTCACCAAAAACGCATCATTGTTTTTTAAACACACAAGTTTGTTAAATAAACTATTGTCGTAAATAATGACTGTTGTGTACTGACCAGCTGACCAACTAAAGCACAAGGGAGAGCCCCTTTTATTGCAGTACCTTCTGTTCAATTTATGCCGAACGCTGGGATTATTATTTTTTAATTTATTTTAATGTTAAAAATTTTTTAAACTAATTGAAAACAATTGTTTTGAACTAACTTGCAACAAAGTTGCTTAAGTTTTTTTAGTTCACTTCTGCTGTCTATTCACTCATTTTTACACTTTTAATCAAAACAATAACTCAAAACAAGACAACAATACAATTAGGAACCAACTTTTTAGTTCAAATGCAGTACAACTTAATTTTATCCTATAACTTTTAACGAAAGTTTGGTGCGTAAACATACTAATTTCTTCTGCGCAAGGTGTAAAACATTTGTTGTGTGTTTTTTATGTAGGTATGATTGTTGAAGAGTTAATAAGTTAGTTATTGCAGTCACCAAATGAGGGATACATAAAAATTTTTGGAAAGATATTTCACCACTTGTAAAAAATTGAAATAAACGTGCCGATATTGGTTGGGAACTTTGAAAGCTGATCCGTCAGTGCGTAAGTGACTAGAATTATTATCATGAAATAAATTGATGTAATTTTAGATTCTTAAGTCCAAAAGTTTTTTGGGGCAGTATGCTGTGTTGCGCTTTCTCTTTCTTTAGCCAAAATTTTGGACAGCATTGTAGTGTTCATCATCAGGGCAGATTTATTTATTTATTTATTGGACAACTTGTATAGCGCCGCTTTTGTGAGATATCACCTCAAGGGCGCTTTACAGTTGATGCAGGTATTACAAAAAATATAAATATTACAAAAATAAAGTGTAATTAAGTTAAATAAAATGAAGTACAGGAACAGCTGACACGAAGATAGAAGATGGAGACTCTGCAGCAAGAATCCTAGGTGGTGAGAGAAAGAGCGCACCGCGTCCACCAACAGTGCCAGCGCGAGGTTCGTCATCCGTCCAGGTATGTGTCTGCTGCTAATAAAGCGCTGACTTTAATCTTGTTCCTGGTGATTGTGTTAGTGGTGCATTGTGCTCGTAATAAAAGGCGACGGTCGGGATAATAAATTATCCTGGAATTAGCGAGAAACTTGTTAGGGCCTTCAGAGTTTCCAAGAATTCCGTTGAAAACACCTGGCGTACCTACAGTTACCGATCTTCGTCCCAAGTTCAACTTCTGCGAATTTAGAATATTTTTTAGCAGAATTTTCGATTATTTATTTTTAACACTCTGCTCTCTAATCACATTACTGTAAAGTTTTGATTATTAGGGATATTGCCTCATTTCCCTTGAATAAACAAAAAAAAACACAAAGCGGTTGGAGGATGCAAGGACGCGTCCGGATGCCACGAAGGGCGCTACAATAGTAACAATAGATATGTAGATTGTGGTGACACGTGTCACGATATACAAATCTTTTGGAAGATACATCAGCTGTTGAACTTACGAAGTAGGCGTAGTAGGTTACGAAGTAGTTGTAAGTAGTAGGTTGGCAGTTTTCTAACAAAGGTAATGCACCTTACCACAAATCAACGACGGATCTTTATTTTTTCAATTGTAGGAATATCACCTACTTGGATTGCAATTCTTGTCCTTGAAATTCCTGAAATTGTCTGAGCAAATTTGCAAGGCAACAATTGAAAAAACTCGTTGATTCCATTTCTAAATGAGTTCAAGAAGTTATTAAAGCCAATGTTGGACATATTTCACATTAGTTAATGTACTTTATACAAAGAAATAAATTATTAAAAATTAAAATTTAAAAAAATATATTAACCTTGTTCAAGTTGGTTCGAGCACTACTGTACCTACGTATCTTACGTTCCTTGACTAATCGTATTTTTTGAAAACTATCGTGCGTCTCTTTCCTTCATATGTTAATGAAACCCAACATAATAGAGAAAGCTATATTTTGCGAATATTTCATAGATAGGTATGAATTTTAGAAGAACAGATGTTTTAACCCTGCAGAGCAGAAATATTTTATGATTACACCGGATTAAATGAAGGGTGATTTCAAAATAATGATTTAAGTCCGGGTTTCTTTATTTGTTTTACTTTTAAATAGTTTTAATTAGTTGGGTACTTTGATCTTCAGTAATAATTTCTAAGAATTTGATAAAAAAAAAATCAACTTCTGACTCGATTTCCTCGAAAACGAAAGCTCAAATAAAAAAAAATATACTAGAAAATCGACTCCAAATGTGATGTAGATTATCACAGTTTCCCGCTTGTACTACGAGTTTCCGGACACCGTGTATAACTAACTAACTAACCATCAACCACTACAGATGTAGGCGGAGAGGACGGACCGAGAAACAATTCGGTCCCGAAACCCACTTGTTTCCTCATTCACATTCATGCATCGTCTCATATTTACTGTTCTGTTATTTGGTTATGTACACATTATGTATATTTTGTATGAAAGTTTTATAAACTACATAAATATGTAAATATATTTAAAAATCGTACCCATGCACGCTGCGAAGCACTGTAATTGCAGTTTAAACCTTGTGTGTTCATTTTGTCTTCCGATATTACCCACTAGCTCAGTAAAGTAAAATCAAATACCTTGTATCGTAGAAATAATTTTGCGTCAGCTAAATTACCACGTTGAACGCCATTGTAACAAAATAGAGTGGTTAAAATTAATAAAGAAGCGTTGGTGCGCCATTGAAACAAAGTAATAATGATAATTTATGTTAATTATGCCACTGTAACAGTCAATATAAGTTATGAACAACAAATACCACAGTGTGAGGTAGGAGTGAAATAGATAGTATTGAAACAACTTAAGAATGTCACAAGAAATCATTTATTGGCAAAGAACGAAATATCGATTAATTTAGTTATTATTTACGATTAGATTTAACCAGAACATGAGACTCGTAATTTAGGGTTGATAACAATATATCAAGGTGTGTGCTGCGAACGATGATCATAAGCACAGTTGGAATTAAAAATGGTAGCATTTTTATTAGAAATGTTGACAAAGGAAAACAACGATTATAATCTGACCTGTTTCATAATAGGGCGCCATGCAACTCGTAGATTGGAACTGCAAAATTTATAAAGGATAACGTTTTACCAACTGTGCTACCAGCGATTACAACAGCTAGCTAAACAGGAACAATATGTCCTCAAGGGTTCCATGATAACTCAACACAGTGACAATTCAACACACTTTTAAAAAGTGATATAAACTCATTAACCTATCCTAACCTAACCTACATAAACCAGTTAATAAAGTTTTTGTTTCATCACTTTCCATGACTTTATATAACTTTTTAAAGATGTGATGAATTACCGTCCGCAAGATACCTCACATAATGTGGCCTGGAGCAATCACTCCAATCCTTCCAGTTGTAAAGTGTTTCCTTGACCGCCGCCCGTTTGGTACTGGCCATAAATAAACCAATCACTAGATTGATAACTCCGAGCTTTTGTCCACTATTATTTAACCGATGACGTCATTACAGCCTTTGAGTTTCATAGACAAGGTAGCCGAAACAATAAAAAAAGGCGCGGCCATAGACAATCTAGGTAGGCACCTAGGGAAGATCATATTGTGCCATTCATCAGCCTAAAATATTATTTTAAAAATAAATGTTAGAAATGTTAACAAATTCTCTCAGGACGACAAGGCTCCAACTCACAAAGTGCGGTCCTGCGAAAATGAGCTTTAAGGTATCTTTCCTTACGGCACATTTTCTTAGGACGGCACTTTTTATGTTGAAAATCTGTCGTCCCAAGGCCGTCGTAAAAATAGCTTAAAATTACTTGAAATTTGAATTCCTTTACTAAGGTAAAAAATTTTCCAACAATGCTTGTGCTTTTCTACGACAGTATTGAATGTTAACATTTCTCTGTTTATCAGAAAAATGAAAAACTTTGTTACATATTGTGAAGTATTTTTATTTTATTTCACTAATATGACAGAAACAGGAAACACAAATAAATTTATAAGCACAAAACACATTTTAAATGTAAACCAAGTCTGCGAGTGAATCTTTTTCTGGTTTAAATATTCATTTGAGTCGCTAATATTGTTCTAAATGATTAACTATTTTAATCATAAAGTTATTAAAAAAATAATATGAATACAGCATTCATGAGCACAAAACACATTTTAAGTGTGTACCAAGTCTGCGACCGAATCTTTTTCTGGTTTTAATATTCATTTGAGTCGCTAATATTGTTCAAAATGATTAAATATTTCAATTTGAGGTTTTAGTCAATAAGTTAATCCAAAAATAATGTGGATATCACAGAAACAGGAAATGCTAGGATATATAAGAACAAAACACATTTCAAATGTGTGCCAAGACAATATAGAACACAGAACAAGAAATACAATAATATTGAAGAACAAAATACATTTTAAAGAAGGCGTTGAAAGACATTAATTAGGACGTTGAGTAATTAATTAAAAAAACAACATATTATAATTATGACAAATAAAATAAATAAGACAGCCATTTCTTTCTATATTTAGAGTATTTTAAATGACGTAGAATGGCCATTATCCTCATTGAGTCCGGTCCATTATACGGTCTTGTGTTTTTGCCACATATTTTTTTATTGATATCTGCACACCAAGAATTACTGATGACGGGCACAGTGAATTTAATAATTGCATCGACCAATTTTTGTTTTGTGTCCTACAATTAATCCAATCAAAACACACATATTTGGCGATAGTTTCGTTAACTAAGCGGACAAGATTTAATTTTTCACAATTATACTATAGCATAATGAATTTCCAGAGCATTGATAGAAAAGTTTTTAGTCAGGTAATTAAGGTAGTCTCTCTGTAATGTAACACTGTATTCATGCGATCAAATTTAAGAATTCATGGGATCATATGGATCACCACTGCAAGATGATTTACAATATTTCAAGCCAATGATTACATTATTCAAAATAAATTAAAAAATAATGATTATCAAACAAGAAACTATAAATATTCTTACATCGGGAGCATCGTTTTCCGTGTGGCGACTGAATTACTAACGCTGGGTCCTTCAGGAGGAACACTTGAATCTGAAAAAAATTATCTTTTAGGTCGAAGGAAAGGAATTAAAAGATCTGCATAATAGATGAAGAAATTTTAGAATATTTTCAAGTAACATAGAACAGATGTTTACCTTCATAATCTTTCTTAATCCTTTTGGAAGAAGGATTTATATCTCGCAAGACGTAATATGGTCTTTGGTGATATAACACGGTCCTGTAATGTAGGGTCCAGGGACCCAATTTTCATTTCAGTAACTGCTCGCATGCGATAATTATCTACGTTGTCTATGGTTTTTTTATCATCGAGGCCGTTCAACTCTATAACAAAATCCCGAAGGAAATTGCTGTGATAGAAAATATTAATAAGTTCAAAAATGAATTAAGAAAATATGTCTATCTCAATTATTAATGTTTCTTTTTTTGTGACTTTATTGAAATATTTAAAGAAAGATTATGTTTGCCAAACAATGTACATGTTTATATGTTTATAAAACTATTAGCACACACGAAGATGTGAGCTAACTTAAGATTAATAAAATAAATAAAAAATAAATAAATTATCTACTAATTTTCGATAGAAAGCGTATTTTGGAATTTTTAATAGATAATTATCTATTATTTTTTTGGTAAACTAATGTTTAAGACAAGATTTTTTATGCATAGCACAAAGGGTAACAATTATTTTACAAGCAATAATTATTCGCCTGAAACACTCATCCACATTGAAAAATCTCCTGATAAAAGATACATGACGCCAACGGGACACGAACCCGTGTCCCTTCGACCTTTTCGTCCCTTTTGTCCCGTTGGCGTCATGTATCTTTTATCAGGAGATTTTTCAATGTGGATGAGTGTTTCAGGCAAAGATAATTATCTATTACAAAGCAGTAGATAATTGGACTATTGGTTTTAGTAGTAGTTCAACTGTCAAAAAGTGTTACTTGTACGGTTTGCGTGTGTCGTATTTTTGTTAATTATTATAAATGGTGAGCGATCGAAGATATGGAACAGGCCGAATATTTAATTGAAAGGCCACCAAGAAATTTTTTTTCAAGAAATGATGCATTTAGTCTGAGAACTGTTCATAAAAAAAATTCTATCTAAACAATTGGTGCTCAAATTAATTGATCTATTGTCGCCTTTGATGAAAGAACCGTATAAAATCAAGTCTGTAGATGTTAAAACGAAGGTAAGAACGATTAATGATCCCCGTTATATGCAAACAAATCATTTTTTGTACTCAATCAGTGATATGATAAAAAAACATTGTTTTTTTTTTCAGATTTTAATTGCGTTGAATTTTACCAACATCCTGTTGGGTCAAATTTAAATATGGCAGTATCGCTATCTACTGTATCAAAATCTAAAAATATTTTGAAAAACACACAAGAGGAAACAACTACTTCTTCAACGAACAACAAAGTGAATTGAAAATTGACAGTCGTAAACAGATGTATATAGAAAAATGTATCAAATCTATGGAGTTAAATACACGGGTTACCATATAAAAAAATAAAATTGGTAGGTACATTTTTATGTTGGTATTAATATCGGTTGTTTTACATTATCTACGACGGTCGAAAATACGCATTTATCGAAACAGTAGATAATTTGTCGTGCGCGATCCTCGCACGCGAGCAATTGTCTATTGAATTGAAAATTGGGTCCCTGGCGGAATATGATTTGCACGTGTATTTTCGTCACAACGGATCCGATATTGTCGTAAATCCGGATAACTACCAATGCCGGGAAGATTTAAAGTCGGCAGTGCGGAACTTCGAAGTGATTCATTCGGCTTTTTGTTTCTGATGGAGACATGGCAGCCACAAACGAATATAGGTTAAGATACGAATTCGATTCTGTCGATTCTACAGGCCCATTCGCCGAACCTGCGCTCCTCAAAACTTCCGTGTTTTGGATATTTATGTCGAGTCGATTGTCTGTCAGTACAGCCCTTCACACAATACGGCTTGATAACTTTACCTTCAGACATTTTCACATAACAAACAACTCAAAACAACAATATGAACTGTCAAGATGGCGTCACATCGTCACATGGTTTGCGAGGGAGGTGGAGCCATGGTGGAGCGTAGCCTCTCTTTCTGTGACACGGGTCTTATGCTAGAGAGAGTGAGAGATCAAACCACGACGGCTTTTCATTGGTTAGGGCTGTTGTGACGTCATAAAAAAAACCAAAAAAGTATCGGAGTTATACCCCCCTGGTACTGGCCATGTACTGACTTCCTCGGTGACCGTTAGTGGCGCTGCTGCTCCGATTAACCATAGACCGAAAATCCCATAGACAAGTAGGCGGTCCGAAGATAGAGTTATGGATAAATTAACCATAAACGTAGCGAGGCAAAAGTGAACTGCTACAACCTATGGTATTGTTGTAACGTGGTTACTTCAAGAAATGTGGATACACCTTGTTTTTGTCCTATGGCAAGTTTACCGGATTTTTTGGCGAGACTGAAGCAGGATTTTGCCTGGAATATCGACGCAGTTTTAAAATGAGTGTTTTTATTTCTGCCTAGTGATTGTATTTAAAGGAGTTTTGAAACGAGTCCGTCGTTCCTCCCGTTGACGGCGTCTTTTCCTGCGCTCATTATCTACTGCAATTAGACAAAAATTGCTACCATGGTTGGTGCGAGCAATCTTCATAATTAAAAATTAATACCATATAAAAAGCCTTTCCGTCATAAACCCCCTATGTCCACGCCTATATGGACAACCAAAAAAACAAACAAATAACATACCAGTAAAACCAGTAGTGTCATATAATTCAGCTCCTACCTATAAATTAGCAAAATTTGGTAATAAAACTCTTAATTTAAAACCTAAATTTGGAATAATAAACTCCCTACAACTTAAAGACATCACAGTACCTAATAATGCTACCTTATTTTCATTTAAGCATTAACGCCATCATTTCGCACCTTTTAAAAATAACAGAAATCTTAGAAAAACGTCAATACTTTCTACTCCGAAGTGTAAAAAAATAGAAGGACAGTTCAATCATAAATATCTCGGAGTTAAAGTTTTGACTCATTACCAGAAAAAATTAGAAACATGTATACAAATATAAAATAATTTAAAAGTCACCTTAAAAAGTATTCTGAACACTTGAACTGAATCATATCAAATTTAAACTAATATAATAATTTATTATTTTTGTTGTAAACTAATGTTTAAGACAAGATTTTTTATGGATAGCACAAAGGGTAACAATTATTTATAAGCAATAATTCCTGAAACACTCATCCACATTGAAAAATCTCCTGATAAAAGATACATGACGCCAACGGGACTTGAACCCGTGTCCTTTCGATTTCCGGTCGACAGCTCTGACCACTGAGCTATGGCGGCTTATCTCTTATCCGCGAAATAATTCAATATATACTAGTGTTTCATTCAACAATTACTGCTTGTTACATTTTTTCCCTGAAACAACCAACTTTATTTTATATGAGAAAGGCATTGTAAGTGCTAACTCTCTCACTAGATGGCGTCGAGAGAAATTGTCTACATTTTTTGGATGAGTGTTTCAGGCTAATAATTATTGCTTATAAATAATTGTTACAATATAATAACACCCCCCATACACAAAAGCCTTGCTTATTTATGGGAGTACATCAAATACATTTATTATGAAATTAATAACTGTATTAAATTTATTTGTAATTCGTGTGTCTTTTTGTTGTTGTTGTTCTCCAATATACCAACAAGCGAATTAAAGACGATTATTAATAATTACATCGAAAAAATAAACATTGATTTGATCAGACGTAAAGAAATAACAAAACTACTTAATACATGTGAGGCGTGTTGAAACAAAGACAGCGATCTCCACCATTGGTGTAAAATGAGTTAGATATGGCGATGGATAGAGAATCAAAAATACTATCGACCGCTGCAAAGATTTTGGAGCATAAACGACAATATCCCATACATTTTTGAATTTTAATATTTAGTTCCACAACAAACATGGCAATCTCCTTTAGGTTACGGAACAAAAACAGCAGTTTTTATTTGAGCCAACCAGAGACCCAGAAATATGATATTCAAAATGGCCACCCCATACAAAGTGTGAACAGCTGGTGTGATACATAAGCTCGGTTTTTTAATGTTTTTGTGGTGAAAAAGTGATTTATATTACTGTAAACTCTATTGAAATCAAAGATGGAATGTTTTCCCATAAAAGTTAAACCAGAAATGGCAAGGAAGCTTTCGAAAAAACCAGAAATGTCGTAGAGAAATGTTGCCAAAAAACAGAGGTTAGTAATGCATGGGTCGCTTCTACGATTCGTTCTTAAGTTCAACAGCTCTGCTGTGGAACGAACTGCCGGCCTCTGTGTTTCCTCCCTCCTACAACATGGGACTCTTCAAGACCCATGTTCACTCCTTCCTCTCCACAAAAAGACCCTCCACACAGCATCCCCAAAGATGACAAAGGCCCTGAGGGAAATTATTTTCTTCAGGGCCTCCTGTGTGGAGTTAATATAAAAAAAAAATATAATGTTATTGTAAACATCAAACTTTTGTCCGTTTGGTGAAATGCCCATACATATGTTTTTAGTACCCGTGAAATATTAAGATAAAGTGTAATATTGTGATAAAGAGGATACTGAAATATTTATCTTACGTTTATTATTTGGTACTTACCTATTTAATATACAACATATTTTTTTTTTTCAGATATTCGGCAAAACAATTCCTGCTCACTCAACAATTTTTGCTCTTTTTATTTTTTTTATGCTTCCGATTTTGTTGTCCGGGTTAAATCTTCCCCATAGGAAAAACGAAACCCTTCCACTCACTTTTCCACAAATGATCAGCTAGTCAATCAACACTATGCAAGTGCATTATATAAGTAAAATAAATACAAAACAATACAAGAACAACAACACGTCAACTCACCAGAGATCAAATGGGAAAAAAAAATTCACCGACTCCAGATATTTTCATATCAGAGGGTTCGGCTCGGTAGAACTTCTAACAGGGCCTATAAATCCTACTGATCCCTCAACATAAATATTTAAAAAATCTTTCGTTATCCTACATGTATTCAAAATGACCGACTTTTGCATCTTTATATATAAATTTTTTGATAGATCAATACGACTAAATTTTTAATGAGAGAGCTAGGTATAATGCCAGTAGCCGAAATAACGAATGGTAATATTTTTATAGTCTGAGAATGCCAAATTCTTTTTACTTCGTTTCCTAAATCTGTGTATTTTCTTATTTTTTCATTAACAGATTTTTGAATGTTACAGGAATTTGGAATAGCGACATCAATGATATAAGTTATTTTTTTAATTTTGTCATGTAAAACTATATCGGGTCTATTATGACTAATCGTTCGGTCTGTTAGTATAGTTTTATCATAATATATTTTATAAAATTCGTTTTCTAAAAATGAATTTGGTTCGTATTCATAATATGGTACTATATTACGGCAGTCAATCAAGTTATGTTTAATTACCAAATTTTGGTGAATTATTTTTAAAACTTGATTGTGCCTAAATGTATACTCGGACGGTGCTAATATAGAACATCCCGATATAATATGTTCTATAGTTTCCGGAAAAGCCAAACATTTTCTACACAAATCATCAATTTGATTTGTATCTTTGATTATATGCTTTCTATAATTTTTAGTATTAATGACTCTATCCTGAATGGCAAGCATAAATCCTTCTATTTCTGCGCTCAACTCTCCAATACTCAACCATTTGTTTGACGAAAATTTGTCAACATACCGTCGCCCCAGTGCTTAATTGTCCAAACGACCATTTTAGCGAAAATGAGTTTTTAACGCAATATTGTTAAGAATCAAATTACGCGTTGTTCGATGAAGAAAAAATAGTTTTATCAGCCTCCTACAATTAATTATAAGCATTTTAAAATGTCAATGTCCACAACAATATTCTAAAAGTGAGTCCTTGTTTGGCCAATCTCCTTATTAGGCCAACCTCCTAGAGTCGAGAATTAAAATTGCGTGCTAGTTTGTTCAAACTCCACCAACCGACCAATTACAGCACGATGCGAGGATCACGTGATGCCGCCATCTTAAGTTTTTACATTCCAACGGTGTTCGTTTTCTGGTGTTACGCGGAAGTAAAAAAGCATTTAAATATATACCAAGGAGTTTTTGATAGACAAAACAACAGGAAAATGTCAATAACTAATTACAAAAGTGCATACATACGCAGCAGTGCGGAAATAGAGCGGTAAGTGTTAGTTTTAAATATCTCTATCAATACCAAATTTGTTTTGTTTTTTACATTGCAATGAACTTTGTGATACAGCGTGTTCACTTTTCTGTTTCCGCTCAGACTCTACTTTTTGCAAGTTTTTGCTGTCAAAATTGGTTTTTTGACTGACGATTCATATTAAACTAGTTAGATTAGTATTTCAATTCGAAATTTTCAGTATATCCGTATTTGTATGTAGCCGTTTGAGATTTACAAATTGATCTATAGTGATTATGCAGTTTGTTGAAATAAATTATAGTTATATAATAAATTATAATTCTGATTTTTTCCTCATTTGTGTGTTTTGGGGTTTTGATTACGATTCTGAGCATTACCAACAAAAACGGTAGGATTTTAATTTTTAGCCAAAAAAACATGTATAGGTATATTATTCACTGAAATAATTTGCATAAATTTCATATAATTTAAGTGATTTAGTTTTTTGGCCACGCGTACTGTTTAGGCGCAATTCTATGGGAGCACTCTCCCCAATAAAGACTCCATTGAAAGCTTGGAGTTAGTATATCAGACCGGCTCAAGTATCGGGGTTCCATAGAAGCCCGAGTAAATCAGGCTTCCAAGAAGCTGGACGTCTTGTACACGGCTAGGATATCCTTCAACAGTGACCAGCTGCTGACCCTGTACAAGTCTCAAGTCCGCCCAACAGTTGAATTTGGGAGCCACCTCTGGGCTGGTGCCCCAAAATACTTAATTAACCTACTTGAATCTGTGCAAAGGAGGGCGATCCGTCTGATTGACAATCCGTTGTTAACAGACCGATTGCCTTCTCTAATGCATAGACGCAATGTAGGCATGCTGTGTCTGTTCTACAGGTATTTCAATGGAGCCTGCTCCAAGGAGCTAGCAGCATTGATCCCTGATGCACCGGTGCACGTGCGCGAAACTCGACGGACACGAGCGGAACACCCGTTTACGATTGACGTTAGCTTCATGAGAATGGTTCGTTTTTTGTAAGTCGGTTCGTATGTGGAACCGAGTATAATCCGAGCCTCTTCAAGGCCAGCATTAATAAATCCCTTCATACAGCCCCTACCTTAACCCGCCTCACAACGCCGCCCAACCGGGTGGTTACATAGTTTCCCAGTCTGTATACTGGCAGGGACGCTCTTGTGAGGTGTCACATAAAAAAAAATCTGATCGTAAGAGATTCAGCCTACTGCGGTCATCTTCAGACTGGTACAGATATTCCTTAAGCTGTGCTTTATATACATTAAATTTAGGGAGGGGGATTAAAAGGGGTGGAATGCAATGATTTTATTCAAATTATATGGATATCCCATTTTCGTTGCTATGTCGTAACAACGAAGATGGAAGTCTAAAGATGGTTGATAGGCTAAACCCGGTCACGGTCAGAAATAAAAAAAAGTTGGACATTGTTTAATATATTATTATCATTGAAGTAAATTATTATAATGGAACTGTCGAGTACCTGGCACGCGTTTCAATGCCACTCAAAGAAAGATTTGTCCCGCATCCCACGAACCCTCCCCCCTCACGGATTATCCTCACCCTTCCCTCTTTCAGTCCCTACTGCTAAGCTACAAGAAATAATGCACACATTTTTATAACAACTCGATCGCCACCTATTATACAATCTGAATGCAAATTTCATAACGCCAGAGTTCACCTTTATGTATGGAAACCTTCGCCGGCGTGCGCAAAGCAACTCACCAAAGTTTCATCGCAATCGGATGAATGATATAGGAAATAATAAGAGAATCTTTATACAAATTTCACAACGCCATAGTTCAATATAATATAGGGAAACCTTCGCGGGCATGCGCACAACTCAAAGTTACAAAGTTTTATCGCAGTCGGTAGAGTGGTATGGGAAATAAGATGTGAATTTGTATATAAATTTCATAACGCCAGAGCTCACTTTTATGTATAGAAAAGGTATAGGAAATAAGAAGGAACAAACAAAGAAAAAATCACTATAATAAATTTATATATATATAGATTCCACCACGAATTGTCAGTATCCATAATAGAAATATTGAAAATAAACTCATCCTGTATATAACTAAAGGTGGTCGTTTGAACAAACAAGCACGGAAAGTTCTACGCAAAAGTTGCCCTATCTCCAATTCCAGTTTGTTCAATCTCCATTTACAAAATTCTGGTGGTGCGTTTTTGTTCAATCTCCATTTTAAAATGTAAAAAAAAGTATCAAAAACTATCCTTAGTCCATTTACAAAGAATTATTTAAGCTGATCAGACCTTTAGCTTGACGGAAATATCTTCATCTTAAACACCTGTCATAATGTTTCATTGAAATAATCAAAGAAAACCTCCTCCTGTAAAATTTGCAAATGGTCGTTTGGACAATTAAGCACTGAGGTGACGATACGTTTGGTTGAGATAATTGAAGTGTTTTGCGTGTAAAATTTTATTTGACCAGGAATCTAATAATTCCTGGTTGGGATTTATAAAAATGTTGGCATTCTCATCGTATAAATTTAAAGTTGTAATATTTCTATTATTGTAGAAAGCAATCACTTTGTGGTTTGACATATTTAATAAAATAAAATACTTTTTTGTTTTAAAACCACGATATTTATTAATTTAAGAACCGACCGGTTTCGCTTTACTTAAGCATCATCAGGGTACAAATTAATACTAAACAAGAAGTACATAATGTGTGCATATATAACAAAATATAGAGGGAGACAACATGATACAAATATATTGTAGAGGGAGACAACATGATACAAATATAAGCAACACAAAGACGGTCATAAAATACATTAACATAAGTGCACAAGTAATGGAAAAAACCGCCAGATAATTATGTAGACTAATGGGTTATACCAATAAATCGGGAGAAACAAAGCATCAACTGGCATGGTGGTAAGGAGGTAAGGAGAACTGGGAATTTTTTATGGGTTTATTGGAAACAGACTTAATATTGGACTACTTGATATGTCTAATTGATTATTAAGTATCTGACTTTTGGTTTTTACAGCTTTTTTAATTTCTAGTGCCTCTAGGTTGTTTAGTCTGTTACCATGCCCGTTTTTATGTAAGATGTTAGCACCGGTGTTATGACAGAATGTATGATCTTTATCGATCAAATGATTTGCGAATTCAGAAAAACCGTTATTATTGAGGCAACGAAGATGCTCCTTTATCCTAATATTAACATTACGTGATGTCTTACCGATATAAAAAGCCGAACAATTATTGCAATTTAATTTATAAATCCCCGAATGACTTAATTTATCGTCCTTATCTTTAGAATTAATTAGAAATTTACCTATATCGTTATTGGTATAAAAGGCCGGTTTGACTTCAGAAGGAAGGTTTTTTACACTTAAGGTAGAAAAGTGATTGATGAATAAAATTCGCCGCCATTTATAATTAATATTATTATCATTGATTTGAGGACAAGGACTAGCGAAGAGTAAGCGATTAATGGCTATTTGTTTTAGCTTTTTATTTAAAATTAAATCTATAAAATTTGATTCATAGCCATTATTTACTGCTATGTTTTTAATTAGTTTTAGTTCACTATCAAAATGGTTTACGAGGGAATTAAAAAAACATATTAATTATAAAAAAAATATCCATAGAATATATAAACATACCAGAAATCCTAATGATTACATAACTTTTACTAAATTACGTAAGCAGTGTAAAGAATTATCAATAAAATGCTATAGTGATTATGTAAGCCTAATTGAAAAAGAGGTACACCAAAATGTTAAAAAATTATGGAGTTTTTCTAAAAGTCAACAAAAAAATGATTGTGGATTTCCCAATAACATGTACTTGAAAGAAAAATGTGCCGACAGTATCGAAGGTATAGTTAATCTATTTGCTGATTCATTTAAAAGTGTTTACGACACAGATATTCGTGTCAATACGATTCCCGATATTTCAGTGGAAGAGGTATTAAATCTAAGCCAATGTTTCATCAAAAAAGAATCTATAGAAAAAGTCATAAAAGAATTAGATAGCAATAAATCTGCTGGACCGGATGGTATTCCTCCAATATTTTTCAAAACCTGTGTTAGTAGTCTGATATATCCTCTTTATAAACTCTTTAACAATTCTTTAAGTTCTGGTTCTTTTCCAGCTCAGTGGAAAAAGAGTTATTTAACCCCTATTCATAAAAAAGGAGATAAAAGCGATATATCCAACTATAGACCAATTTGTATAATGTCTGCTTTACCGAAAGTTTTCGAGAAATTAGTCCTAGATATCATTGTAAAACCTATCAACAACATTATTGTTCCTAACCAACATGGCTTCATCACAGGTCGCTCTACCTTAAGTAATTTAATGATCTATGAAAATTACATATCTGAATCTCTGGGTCTCAAACAACAAGTGGACAGTATATACACTGACTTTAGTAAAGCTTTTGATAAGGTTCGACATCACATACTTATTTATAAACTTCGATTCTTGGGCATCAAAGGTAAATTATTGAGTTGGATTGTTAGTTATCTTAGCCATAGGGTGCTTAGTGTAAAAATTAATTCTGTACAATCTTATATATTCGAGGCCACAAGTGGGGTTCCTCAAGGGTCCCACCTCGGCCCAATATTTTTCTTATTATTCATCAATGACATTGTTGACCAATTTAATGATGTAGAAGTTCTGCTATTTGCTGACGACTTAAAAATATATAAAAGAATACGAAATGTATACGATTGTCAAATTTTACAGAGTAATTTAGAACAACTTCATCAATGGTGTGAACAAAATGCTTTATTTTTGAACATTCAGAAATGTCAAGTAATACGATTTTCCAAAAATCGTTATAATATATTACATGAATATACATTAAATAATATTAAATTAATACCAGTATCACATATTCGTGACTTGGGTGTAATATTCGTTGAAAACTTGTCATTCATTGAACACATCAACTATATAACTAATAAGGCTTTAAAGATGCTTGGCTTCCTTTGCAGAACTTTAACCGATTTTAAGTCCATAGATTGTATGAGAACCCTCTATATTTCAATAGTCAGAAGTCAATTGGAGTATAATTCACCTATTTGGTCCCCTTTATATAAAGTTCACTCCAATAATATAGAAAGAGTTCAGCACAAATTTCTTAAGTACGTAAATTTTAAGCTCGGAATTCCTATTGATTACATTAATTATGTCAGTTTGATGAATCAATTGCATCTAATAACACTGTCTGACAGGAGAATTATTTCAGACCTGGTTGTGTTACACAGAGTCATTAACAACTTAATTGATAGTCCTGCCATCCTTGCCACTATTAAACTACATGTGCCGACTAGGAATACAAGACAAAATATAACATTCTTCTGTAATACATACTCGACCAACTATCAGACACACTCACTGACCAATAGGATGCACGATCTGGGCAACAAGTATGGGGGTGTTATTGACTTATTTATTGACTCCATATATAGAATTAAGCATAATCTACACCAACACTTTGTTGAATCCTACAAATTAGAGTAGCTTTGGTAAATTAGTTTTGATGATTTGTTTTATATGTAGTGTTTTTGTAATTTCTTTTTTACTTTATGTTACTCTTACGTTTTACTAATATTGCTTCATATTTTTTAATATTTTCTCATTATACCTGTAATCACAATTTTACAAGTGTGTATTTTTTACCTTCTTTAAAATGGATTACATCTATTTACTGTCAATATCTCCTGTATAATACATATTCTCTTATTGTACTGCATCATGTATCACTTCTATGTAAAAGCCTTTTTAGGCGTATATATATATAAATAAATAAATAAATAAAATTACTATCGGACATTGGAATTGTGACTAAACGATGGACCATTGAATGGAATGCGGAGTGCTTATGTGAAATAGGGTGATTGGAGGTGCTGTGTATGACAACGTCAGTATAGGAGGGTTTACGAAAAATGTTAAAATTAATTCTGTTATTAACGATCGATAAGGTAAGGTCTAAAAAATTTAAGGTTGAATTTATGCCTATTTCTAATGTGAATTTAATCTTATTATGAAAAGAGTTTATAAGATTGAGGAAGGAATTCAGTTGACGCCTAGTCCCTGTCCATATACACAAAACATCATCAACGTATCTTTTCCAGTACAAGACATTTTTAATAAGATGTGAGGTACTAGATAAAATTTTATTTTCTAAGTTATCCATGAATATATAAGCAATCAGAGGACTGGTAGGGCTCCCCATAGCTAGGCCGTCAAGTTGCTGATATATGACATTATTAAATTGAAAATAATTTTGATTCAGGCATATATTAAACAGTGAAGTTAAATCTTTTATAAAATCTATAGAGAGATCGGAACTATTTAATAAATCAGAAATTAAACATTTACTCTCTTCTATAATAATTAATTAATAATTATAATTATAAGCTTTAACGAATAATAATTTTAATTTAAAATTAAACAATAACTTTGTAAACATCACTTATAGGTAAATACTTAATGCCGACCGGGTTTCGCTACAACACGTAGCCTCATCAGGGCAGTATAATACTAACAATCTAAAAATTTTAAAAATAAACATGTGTGGATTTCACAGTAAGTGGACAGTCTGAGCTACAGTGGAAGAGGTAGGGATATGTGGGAGATTGAGGGGCGAGTGTTCTTTGTCAATATTGACAAAGAACACTCGCCCCTCAATCTCCCACATATCCCTACCTCTTCCACTGTAGCTCAGACTGTCCACTTACTGTGAAATCCACACATGTTTATTTTTAAAATTTTTAGATTGTTAGTATTATACTGCCCTGATGAGGCTACGTGTTGTAGCGAAACCCGGTCGGCATTAAGTATTTACCTATAAGTGATGTTTACAAAGTTATTGTTTAATTTTAAATTATAATGTCACATCACAAAGTAACCGCTTCATATGAAGAAATAATTTTAATGCTGCAATAGAAGAGGTAGCAGTGGATATAGACACAGCTCTATGTGGTAAACCGAAAAAATTCTGTTACAAAAGTGCTGAAACTTTACAAAAAATAATACCTAAATTTAAACCTAACCCAAATCCTGAGTTGACTATAATGAATAATATTCGTGCCAAACTAACAGATGAAGATTTGATCCTCACGAAAGCGGACAAGGGGAATACAGTGATCATACTCCCTCGAAATGAATATAATTCTAAAGTGGCGGACTTCATTGACAGTGACAATTTCACAATTCTTGCGAAAGACCCAACCAATAAGTTCCAAGAAAATGTGAAACAAACACATCAAGCATGTAAAACTAAAATATTCAAAGATGAATCATATCACAAAGTTAAATTTTTAACTAAAAATCCCAAAACTCCTAAATTATATGGGTTCCTTAAAATACACAAGAATAATTGCCCCATCAGGCCAGTAGTTTCATGTTGTAATGCCCCAAATTTTAAAATATCATCCGTTATTACTAATGTGTTTCAAAATACCAATGTTTTTTCACCTAAACATACCCTTAAAAACTCTTTTTCATTAGTAGATGAATTGAAAGATATGATTCTCCCTAGTAATTCTACACTAATTTCTTTTGACGTTGTAAATTTGTTCCCCAATGTTCCCATAGAAGAGAGTAAATGTTTAATATCTGATTTATTAAATAGTTCCGATATCTCTATATATGATATATTCATGGATAACTTAGAAAATAAAATTTTATCTAGTACCTCACATCTTATTAAAAATGTCTTGTACTGGAAAAGATACGTTGATGATGTTTTAACATTTTTCGTAAACCCTCCTATACTGACGTTGTCATACACAGCACCTCCA
Source organism: Hesperophylax magnus (assembly GCA_026573805.1). Classification (NCBI taxonomy): domain Eukaryota; kingdom Metazoa; phylum Arthropoda; class Insecta; order Trichoptera; family Limnephilidae; genus Hesperophylax; species Hesperophylax magnus. The sequence goes on from JAIUSX010000480.1 coordinate 56,078, forward strand.
ATCACCCTATTTCACATAAGCACTCCGCATTCCATTCAATGGTCCATCGTTTAGTCACAATTCCAATGTCCGATAGTAATTTTGATAGTGAACTAAAACTAATTAAAAACATAGCAGTAAATAATGGCTATGAATCAAATTTTATAGATTTAATTTTAAATAAAAAGCTAAAACAAATAGCCATTAATCGCTTACTCTTCGCTAGTCCTTGTCCTCAAATCAATGATAATAATATTAATTATAAATGGCGGCGAATTTTATTCATCAATCACTTTTCTACCTTAAGTGTAAAAAACCTTCCTTCTGAAGTCAAACCGGCCTTTTATACCAATAACGATATAGGTAAATTTCTAATTAATTCTAAAGATAAGGACGATAAATTAAGTCATTCGGGGATTTATAAATTAAATTGCAATAATTGTTCGGCTTTTTATATCGGTAAGACATCACGTAATGTTAATATTAGGATAAAGGAGCATCTTCGTTGCCTCAATAATAACGGTTTTTCTGAATTCGCAAATCATTTGATCGATAAAGATCATACATTCTGTCATAACACCGGTGCTAACATCTTACATAAAAACGGGCATGGTAACAGACTAAACAACCTAGAGGCACTAGAAATTAAAAAAGCTGTAAAAACCAAAAGTCAGATACTTAATAATCAATTAGACATATCAAGTAGTCCAATATTAAGTCTGTTTCCAATAAACCCATAAAAAATTCCCAGTTCTCCTTACCTCCTTACCACCATGCCAGTTGATGCTTTGTTTCTCCCGATTTATTGGTATAACCCATTAGTCTACATAATAATCTGGCGGTTTTTTCCATTACTTGTGCACTTATGTTAATGTATTTTATGACCGTCTTTGTGTTGCTTATATTTGTATCATGTTGTCTCCCTCTATAATATATTTGTATCATGTTGTCTCCCTCTATATTTTGTTATATATGCACACATTATGTACTTCTTGTTTAGTATTAAATTGTACCCTGATGATGCTTAAGTAAAGCGAAACCGGTCGGTTCTTAAATTAATAAATATCGTGGTTTTAAAACAAAAAAGTATTTTATTTTATTGTAATATTTCTATCAGCCTTGCAAATTATTTTGTGCATTTCTGAGCTATGAGCTTTCCTATGGAAAAAAGTTCTTAGCCTTTCTACCTGATTATGTTTCAAAGAAGTTATTTTGACTATACCTCTACCTCCTAAATTTCTAGGTAAATTAACTCGTTCTATAGCTGAATTTGGATGATGGCAATTAAACTTTGTTAGCGTAGCTCTAATTAATCTTTCTAAGTTATCTAAATCTGTATTAGACCATTTAATTATGCCAAATGAGGTACGTTAATAGAGGTATTGCCCAAGTATTTATTGCTTTTACTAAATTTCTAGCAGATAGATTGCATTTTAAAATTTTCTTGATCTTAGTTTGAAATTTAATCCTAATATCATTTTTAATACTAGTATGGTCTAATCTATTTGATTGTGGGTATCCTAAATACTTATAAACCTCATCCCTTTTCATACTAGTAATTTGGAAATTTCTAAATATACTCTCGTCCCCATCTACAATTTTGCCTTTCTCTATATGGATCGTTCTACATTTATCTAAACCAAAAGTCATTTTGATATCATCTGAAAAGTTTTTAACTACCTCGATCATTTTCTCTAAATTTTGTTCAGAATTCGAAAATAATTTTATATCATCCATAAATAATAAATGCGAAATTTTACTACTCTCCCTTATTACCCTTAACTTTTATTCCAAACTTGCTTTTAATTAACATTTTAGATAGAGGATTCAATGCTAAGCAAAACCAAAGAGGCCTCAATGAGTCTCCTTGAAAAATCCCTCTTTTAATTGAAATGCCCGGTATTACTATTTTCTTACTTTTTAAATTGATAAGTAAATTGGTATTCCAAAAGGACATAATATTTTCCAGAAAGGTAATAATAATGGGGTTAATTTTATATATATTTAATACTTTGATCAGCCACGAGTGCGGGACACTATCGAAAGCCTTTTGGTAGTCTATATAGCAAGTATGTAAATTACGTTTTCAAGTTTAAATCTGTTTTAGAATTACAGAATCGATAACTAATTGTTCTTTACATCCCATATGTTTTCTGCGACAACCTTTTTGTTGTTCAGATAAAATATTTTTTCATCTAAATGAATATATATTAAATCTGTTAAACAAGAGGTTAAAATTTTGTATATTGTCGGTAAACATGTAATGGGTCTGTACTGAGAAGGATTATTAATATTTTCGCTTTGGGTAACATATAATATCGTGTTCGCGCTTAGAAGCTGCAGATACGCATCTATTTAAGCTCCCAGATTTAAATTCTCCTGAAAGGGTAGTTCTTATACTAGTGTTCTTAAAGTGTGTCCTTATAAGTGAAATATGCCAAATTATGTGTTTTTTATGTTAAAATAATTGTATAGTGTAAATTCTGATAGATATGACATTTTCAAATATTGAATGTAAAAGTTTTATTCAAAAACTTTTAGCAGACATAGTTTGTTGAATGGTGCAGTGCGAGTTCACAGATGCATGCCACATGTTTTCTGCTGGGACGGTGTGATGACCGATATAAGGGTACGTTGTATTTTTTGTGTGAACTTTCGAAATGGGTCGTAAGGGTCATAAATCATGATAAGATATACTTTGGACGAATTGTGTGCTTTACGACCCTTGCCAGTTAAAAACAATATTAATAGTGATAATGGCAGTGATAATGACAAAAACCATAGTAATAATGATAATAACAATAGTGTACTATTTCCCCGACGTAAGGGAAGAAAACGAGGGTGTAGAGCCGGGAGGAAAGTTAAGCTAGTTAAAATCTTGCGTTTAGCACAAACCAGGAATGCTCGTCCGCCTAAGTTTTTAACCGTTGCCGCCTGGAATGCGCGATCCATTGGAAACAAACATGATGATATTGTGGATCTGATACGTGACAAAGGTATTCACATTTTGGCGCTATCGGAGACTTGGCACGAAAATGCAGACTCACTTTCAATCAAAAACCTTCGATCAAGCGGGTTCTCGGTTTACGAAGCTGCAAGGCCCATTAAAGATGATACAACGAACATTAATTTTACAAATCATGGAGGAGTTGCAATTGTAGCGCAAAGTGGTATTCGTTTAGACAGTATAGGGATACGTCAGGTTTATACTACTTTCGAGTTCGTCAGTTGCAAGGCTTCTGCCAATGGTGCATCCCTCGTCATAATCTCCATCTACCGTCCCGGGTCGTGCGCACCGACTGCAAATTTTTTTTTAATGAATTCAGGTCTCTCCTAGAATGCACCTCCAACTACAACTGTGACGTTATCATTTTAGGAGATGTAAATATTCACCTAGAAAAGAAAACTGATCTCATGTCCAAAAAATTCACCAAAATCCTGTGTGACTTCGGCTGCGAGCAGTGGGTAAACTCAGCTACTCATGATGCAGGAGGTACACTTGATGTAATCATTTCCCGAGTTGGGTCTCCCCCGAATAGAACTCACGTGACTGACATTGGACTATCGGATCATCGTCTCGTCACATCCGTGTTTGCCTTCGATCCTCCAAAATTGGAGTTTAAATCCGTTATCTCTAGAAATTGGAGAGAATTTGACTTCGAGGCATTTTGCAATGAACTGAAAATCTCACCGCTCTGTGATAAGGAAAAGTTTTGTAAATACCAGGTAGAAGAGTTAGTAATTCTTTATAATTCTACGCTACTGGCATTACTTGACAAAAATGCGCCTTTCACAGAGAAGGTCTGCCGCATTCGAAATGGCTGTAAATGGTTCGATGCTGAATGTCTCAAGAAGAAAAGGGAAATGCGAAAATTCGAGAGGTTGTACAGACGAAATCCGACTTTCAGCAATCGGCAACTTTGGATTGCGAAACAAAATGCTTACAAGGAAGAAGTAACGCAGAAAAAATCTAACTTTTGGTGTGAACAAATTGAGGCAGAAAAGGACCCTAGAAAACTGTGGCAAAATATAAAAACTTTATGTGGAGAGAGCAACATCAAGATTGATTCCTCTCTTGAAGCGGATAGTCTTGCGACATATTTTAGGAGTAAAGTCGAAAAAATTCGGGCTCTCGGTGGGGTAGGATTGCCTTCTGT
>JAIUSX010000481.1:0-63296 GCA_026573805.1 Hesperophylax magnus
AATAATTTTTTCGAGTTATCTAGTTATTTGGAATTCAATAATTAAAATTTTCCATGCAATAATCACTGTGGATGGGATGCACCCAATACTCTTGGTTTCCTTTCTTGGTCCTTCTCTTCATTGTATGAAAGCAATAACAACATTTCTGGGCAATACTGCATTAACTTTCATTAAGCAACCGCTCCGTTAAAAAGCTATCTTCATAGTGCGAGAGCAGTCTGTCTGGTCTGCGCACTCACCACCGACCTGTCTGTTTAGTTGGCCTAGTGTGCGCGCTCCAAGCAAGCAGTCCAACCCGACCAAACTGGCGATGAGTCGTTCATGAGCGAGCCGCACAATTGGGCCAGCTCCTTTTGATAAGCCGTATTCGTACGACTACCGGTAAACCGTACCACGACTCAATTGAACGGTTACTCTTTTTTTACGAGATATTTTAGAAAAATAGTGCCATTCAAATTAATCAAAAGTATTGATTGTTATTACATACTCAGAGACGTGAACGGCGTCTGACAGTTCGATAACTGGTAACAGTATTCTCATACGCTCATAGGCTCTGAGCTCGCTGCTCCCGTTCAATTAAGTCGACGTTCAATTTAGTCGACTCTTTGAACCATTTTTAATAAAAATAATCATGACCCATCGCTAGACCAAACTATCAGCCGATTAAAAAATCTGTAGTGTGCAACATTATCAGCTATAGGCAGACTGATGGAACCTAAGCGCAAGCCAAATACCAAGTTTCGGAGATCACGTTTTCGGAGCACCTTGGCTTAAGGTTTGGAAAAAACTCCTTCCGGAGCTAAGATGCATAACAAGCTCAATAGAAATCAGGTCCAAACTAAAAAAATTACCCTAAAATTAAATTTACCCGCCTGAGAGTAGCATTCTTGTATTGCCTATAACATATCATAATCAAGCCTTTTTTAATATTTTAATTTTTTAAAGTCGAACTTCAATCTGACTATTGACAATTAGGAAGATATCACATTAATTCTAATCAAACCTAGTACTGTTTTACCGCCCATCATAAACTTTACTTTTCCTTTTCTAAACACGCTCATTAACGTAAATAAATATATATTATTAATAAAAAATAAACAGTGTTAATCTCAAGTGACCTCCAGTCAAGTACGGTCAATACAATCTGACTATTGACAATTAGGAAGATATCACATTAATTCTAATCAAACCTAGTACTGTTTTACCGCCCATCACAAACTTTACTTTTCCTTTTCTAAACACGCTCATTAACGTAAATAAATATATATTATTAATAAAAAATAAACAGTGTTAATCTCAAGTGACCTCCAGTCAAGTACGGTCCTGTAAATTAACTGCCTGTACAGAATAAAAATAAATAATCATAAATGTATATTCTAACGCAGCATCGCGTTCATTGGTCAAACGCATTATACATATATGTTGCTTTGTATAAGTGATCATCGTACCGTTGTTTCCATTTTTTAGACATAAATTATTACAATGGTTTGTCTAGGCTATAGTTAGAAATAAAATAGAGCATTTTAGAAATATATTACTTGATTTTTCCCATAACTGTGCAATACATATCATCCAAATTTTATTATTTAACATTTAAACGTAATGTAAGATTTAAGATTTTCAATGTAAAATGCGGCATTAAAAAATACAGGTCATCATATTACAGATCTAATAAAATCATATATGTAAAAGTTAATTATCAACGTTTACGTATTGAACCATAATGCCAATCTCCAGGATATGAATATATACACACTTATACAACAATATAAGTGACAAATATTCGAATTTATGTGTTCCAAGTCTACGTGTAATTCACCTGTTCCTGTGATTTATCCAAGTTTGCAGCGTGTACCTACTGCGTTATTTGTGGAATTCTTTGGTACGTCTTGCCAAAAGACAAAGTGCTAACAGAACTCCTTCGTACTGTCGGAAAACCATTTCGGCTATTTCCTGCAACCGCATTCCAGCCAGCGAAAGCAACGTTTCGTAGGATCCTTCACATATTTGCACAGATGCTAGTGAGCACACTGTCTGGTTCTGTCCAACGTTGTCTAGCACTGTCTAGCACTGTCTAGCACTGCCTGGCAGATGGTTCTAGACTATGTGAATGGAGTTAACCGCTGCTGTGAACCATCAGTGTTAATCACTTCATAAATTGCACCGAGCGCAGTCACCGCGCGGTATCTTAACCACTTGCGAATCTTACGATTCAATATAAACAAATAACATAAACACATAATTATAGCCTCATATAGTTTAACTTCTTAGTATGCTTGCTGTTATTGCTAAATCTATGGATGACCAGTATTGCCGGGCGGTTAGCTGGCTGGTTCTACACTCCGAGTTCACGAATTCGAATCCGGCTCATTTTATTTTAATCATAAATGTACCACGGCACAACAGTTTTGTCAACAGCGTGACTTCTTCAGAAAACATTAAAAATAACAATTATCTTTAAAGATTTTGATTTTTTTTTGCAATCCTTTTTTGCGTTTCTTTTCAATGTTCCAGTGCCTAGTGAATTATCAGTACTGCAATTCAGTACCGAATGGTTGTTTAGTGACCAGATCTGAATAGCCAGGTAATTTCCAACCTCTCTCTTCCCATTCTTCTTCCCCTTACCAACAATGCCACTCTGCTCGGAAAGTCAAGTCGGAACATTGGTTTGATAAAAAATAATGGAAACACACTTCAAAGTTGCATATAGTACGGTGAAATCGGTTTGTTTATATTAAAATTGTTGAGAAAATTAAGGTTTTTATTATTATATTTGATAGTAAATAATTTAACTCACTGAAAATAATTTGTATTTTTTTCAAATGTTATGCGATGATTATGGATAAAAAGGAAAAAGATTAAGTGTTTGTGGTAGAACTTTGCATTATGCCAAATCTCCCCCAAAGTAGGAGGAAAATAACGGTAATGGGACGGGAGGGGCTACTACCTCTCCGTTAAACCAAACTATGGCATAAACTGTAGTTTATCGCCCCTAACAGAATTTTAATAAAAATATTTTTGCGGTTTACTTGCATTTCATGGGGATGAAAATTAGCGTTGGAAAATTATAATCAAATCCAACCGCTGGAAGCATAAAAAATTCCTGCAGTTTTTGAATAAAAAAGTTAATATAAAAACTTTGTTTTATCACTCGTTTATCTTGGTGATTTTTTGAATATGGTAGAAGTAGCTACTGTAACTATCTCTAATTTTTGTCAGTTGGATGGAAGTTTCGGTGTTTTGTGCTCACCGTTTGAGCTGCTCAGACAAAAATGAATTGTGCCTTTGGCTTAAATGTGAAAGCTGCACAGGTTATTTACAAAGAATGGTATTTTTAGTATATAATGTTCTTGAACATGTATTCAAAGATATGAAATCAAGAAAAGAGATTTTTCAAGAATCACAAACAAAAAATACACAGCATATCTCCCTACTCTAGTAGAATAGTGAAAGGCTAAGCTTGCAGAATATTGAGCCCGCAAAATCTAGACACGAACCCAGTGCTTTGAACCAATCTGCTACATGCAAACATAACGATGATTTTAAAAACATGGAATTTTCCTGTAATTGAAATTACGTTAACTAATAAAATAGAACAGCGAAAACCTTATTAACTCATTTTAAATTATAATAAAAGTATGTGACAGTAGTTGGAAGCATGTGGACAATATCTGAAGCAGGAAGTATAGCAGAATGCGATATAGTGGAAGTTTGAAAAGGTTGTAGAGCGACTATTCGTACATGTTAACCCTCCACGCTTTTAAATGTATTTACCTACAAGCCGAAACTGGTGAAATTTCTAAATACTTGTTTTTTAAGTTATTGTAAAAACAATTCGATAAACTTATCTTTATGAAATATGTATTTGAAATAGACATAAATGTTTGTAAATAATACATTTTTAATATCAAACATGAAAAAGTTGACAAAAAAAACACAAGAAATGTTTTTATTCAAAACGTCCATAATTTTGAGAGAACTCGGTACATAGAAAACACATTCATTTTATTTAAGAAATTAATAAGAAAATGGTCACTTTACTTTTGCAGTGTATGCAATAAAAAGTATAAATAATTTGTCAACGGAAAAATCCCGCGAATTTGTAATCACACACTGGGCCAACTATTATGATTTTATCCACGAAAACAATTGTAAATATTTGAGATAAACCGAGATGAATAATCAATTCTCTTTCTAACGGCGAACAAATTACAATGCTCACATTGTAGAAAAATAAAATAAAAATAATTTTATACTTTTATAAATGTCAGGGGTTAGATCTGTCCTTAAGCGGCTCTAATGGAATATGATGTTTGTGGCTAGTAATGTCCTTCCAAGGATTGAAGGGTTAAAAACAGAGGGGGAAATTTATTGATGTTAAAATTACGAATACGAGTATGAAGGCATGCTAGTAAAATCCACTTAACCGCACTAGACTCCTGGCTCCTTCTGCCTACCGAGCTGGCAACTGGTATTACCGCACAGGTTACGGGCGCAATATCATATTTATATAATATCATCTGCCGGTACAAAAGTATACACACAGGAATGTCTGAAGTACCCAAAGGAAACGAGTCGGAAAAATGCGGAGTCGACCAGCACAAAGGATTTTTGTATGCACCGGTATTCAGTACTTCTCACATGTAAACGTATCGGGTGATATCGCGCCGAGGAATGTACATAATTTGACGCAGGAACTCTCATAACGTCGGCCTATTTTCTCCTATCTCCTTGACAATATATTACATTACGCCGTAAACTGTCATCATTATTTTTTTGGGTTGTGTGGAGGTCTTTTTAGTAGGTACCTAACCTACAATGCTTTTGTGTTGAGTTTTCGGGTGAAATATTGTTCACCCGAGACCCCATTAATTATTTTGAAAAGAGATGAGGAAATACTCAAATAATGAAATGAATTATTAGTAGGTATTCATCAATCATCTGTACAACATCGTGCAAGAAAACCACATTCGTCTCAGAAGCGTCTGAAAACAGAACCATGCTATATGCAATGTAATGTAAACGTATCAATAATGTAAGTACTACAAATTAATATTTTACCTAATGATTTATAAAGTAATTACAAGTAAGATGAAACTTTGAAAACGGAGCATTTTGGTAAATATTTAATAAATTCTTAAACCACAATAAAAATTAATTAAGGTTAAAAAAGGTGTGTTTTAATAGATTTTTTTATTTTAGACTTAAGCAAATTGTATTTTTCATTGAGTCTAAAATTAAAACAGCATTAATTTTCAGATATTTTTTTTTACTCGCTAACCTTTTATTTGCACATGTTTAAGCAACACTAAATACAAAATAATAATGAACCTGATAATAAGCTGTCGTTTTCAGGAAATTTTCTCTATAATTATTTTGGTTGATACATACTAAAATTCATAATGATCATTATTTTCAATTGTATACTGAATTTATTCCGCCGTTCTTACAATAGTTGGTGATGTAGTTGCCTTCCAAGCAGTTGATAGGGATTCAATTCACGTCTGTAGAAATGTTTTATTTAATTTTTTTTTCTATTAATCAAAAATATTTTAATATTGCAAAGAATTAAAATTATGGTAGGTAAATTATTATTGCCTGTTTCCCGTAACATCACAGAAGCATTCCGGAACAACAGGCAGGTAAGTTATTATTGTCTGCTGCCCGTAATATCACAGAAGCATTCCGGAACAACATTATGGCAGGTAAGTTATTATTGTCTGTTGCCCGTAATATCACAGAAGCATTTTGGAACAACAGGCACGTAAGTTATTATTGTCTGTTGCCCGTAATATCACAGAAGCATTCCGGAACAACATTATGGCAGGAAAGTTATTATTGTCTGCTGCCCGTAATATCACAGAAGCATTCCGGAACAACATTATGGCAGGTAAGTTATTATTGTCTGTTGCCCGTAATATCACAGAAGTATTCTGGAACAACAGGCAGGTAAGTTATTATTGTCTGTTGCCCGTAATATCATACAAGCATTCCGGAACAACATTATGGCAGGTAAATTATTATTGCGTGTTGCCCGTAATATCACAGAAGCATTCCGGAACAACATTATGGCAGGTAAATTATTCTGGCCTGTTGCCCATAATATCACAGAAGCATTCCGGAACAAACATTATGGCAGGTAAATTATTCTGGCCTGTTGCCCGTAATATCACAGAAGCATTCCGGATTTTTTTTTCATCAGTTCGCTATTAGACTTAACATCGAATAACTAGACCTCTACGGTACGAAGGTTATATGCTCCTTAGTGGGAAACAAATTACATTATGATTGTAAACAATAATCATCTTTAAGGTGGGTAGGGGCACAATGCGGTTGAAGTTCTGGATTAATACGACCAAGGTTCCGCTTTCTATTCCCAGCGGAAACGAATTTACTCGACTTTTCGGGAGCGCAAAATCGAACTTTACTTTCCGGTTTAAAACTGGGTCGTAATAACTTCGCTAGGAGTATAAATGAATTGGCTGCATTTCATAAAAGAATTGTGTAAAGGTAACATTAAATTATCTATGACCTCGAAAGTAAAATTTATATGATTCATTTGTATTATATCACAATATATTAATTAAAAATAATAATATAGTTCAAGTGTGGAAGAAACTCTCAGTATCGCCCTGGCGTAAGAACCACCATTCAGAATTGAAATGGCTTCAGCCGTGTTTGGTGACCAGATCTGGAAAGCAAGGTACTCCCCACCTTCCTCTCCCCCATCTCATTCCCCTCCCCACTACCTTCAGCCGCACAAAATACCCTAATTGGGGATGACATAGTCTTACTGGCTCCAGATGATTGGGACCTGTTGGGAATCTTGTGCGGTATTCATATTGAAAAAAAAGAAATATCCAATTTATTTGGATTTTCTTGTTTTTTAAACCTCATCTAGCAATTTGCCAGATTATGAGACCGCGATGTATTTATCGGGCTGAATAAATAATAAAAACAATAATGAATGAGTAAAACCAAAAATTGTAATATTTAATTATTAAAGACAATATTAGCTCTTCTTAAACGAAAATATGAAACAGAAAAAGATACGTTCACATCTAGGACTTGAACTTAGGACCATCGTGTTGCCGGGACGCCGCTCTACCAACTGAGCTAATGGCTATATTTAACTGTTATAAGGGATTTAGGGATGTAGGGATGGAGGGATGTAGGGATGGAGGGATGTAGGGATGTAGGCATGTAGGAATTTGGGAAGTAGGTATATAGGCATGTAGGGATGTAGGTATGTAGGAATATAGGGATGTAGGGATGTTGGGATGCAGGGATGTAGGGATGTAGGCGTGTAGGGATGTAGAGATGTAGGCATGTAAGGATGCAGGGATGTAGGAATGTAGGGATTTAGGGATGTAGGGATGTAGGGATGTAGGGATTTAGGGATGTAGGCGTGTAGGGATGTAGAGATGTAGGCATGTAGGGATGCAGAGATGTAGGGATGTAGGGATTTAGGGATGTAGGGATGTAGGGATGTAGGGATGCCCCTGTGTTATGGCGGGTGAAGTTTAGAGATTGAATATATTAATGATATGAATAATAATAGTAAATCATATAATTCTGATTTAGTTAATATTTTATGTGACAAGGATGATATCTACTGATAGTATACAAAAAATTGCATTAGATTTTAGTACATTAAATATTAATTCCTTATAATTAGAGATAAAATTTAACGATCTTTCTATGAGCTTAGGTACTCTGGGTTCTGAACAAAAGTTACGATTACCATAATATGGGCATGTGCCTAATGTGGTGTTATGTTAAAAACTAGGTATAAAACTTATACTATGAAAAAATCTGCCATGTAAGTCGTCCTAGTAAATAAATTGTTCCACCTTATTATAACAAACCGTGTTAGTCTTCTTTCCTTCTAAAAAAGTGAGTTAAAACACAGCCGGTGTAAATATTAAAAAGTTAATTTTTTTAAATAAATTTTGAAAATAGTTTGCAAGCGAAGCGTGCTCGTGGAAAAGACAGAGAGATTTATAATGAACACAAAATAAACTAAAAACCTTGATATTGTTTTCGTAACGTTTAGCTATCTAATGAACCTACTTCTATTTTATCTAATTATTGTTCGACATGTACTATGTTTATGAAAGCCCTAAGGGCATTCAATAAATTGAGTAAATAAAGATTTTTCGTTGTTAGTCTTTCACTTAACTAATAAACAGGCGGATTTAAACCAAATCTGTTTTCGTAATTTTAAATAGCAAATGTAAATGTATTTTCCAAGTGTTCTAGAAATGTTTTTTAAAAAAGGTACCTAATTAATTAAATTAAATTATTTTTTTAAATTAGCTCCACGTAAGAGGTCCTGCGGAAAATATTTTCCCCTCATGGCCTATGTTATCTTTGGGGATGCTGTGTGGAGTGTATTTTTAAGAAAATAACGGATAGGGAGTTTTGGGAAGAAAAGTGTCCAGGAGTGACGGACATATGAATTTTTTTTTTCACATGACAGACCGCAGATCATGGGCAGATAATTCAAAAAATTTAAGCCCATTGAATTCCCCGCAACTCATCATTCCATTTTTTTTTCTAAATAATACGAGTTGTTTCTTTTGATATAAATTATTTTTTCAATCTGTTTAAAAATAAGGAAATGATAACATTTGAAAACACGTCACATTAATACTGAAATTTTTAGTGTTGAATTTCTCGTTGTAATGTGTGAGTTAGTCCTAAACTTTCTGATGTACAGCTTTAAACGTAGGCCTTCAGATCAAACAAAATAATTGTAGTGATTTTTGGTATCACCCAGATGGGAAGCCGGTCATTATTTTTATAAAGCGACTAAAATATTATTATGCTATTAGAAATCCAACCTTCTTCTTAATCATTCTTCATGCCCAGCACAGCCTCACTTTGAGACATGTGAATACATTACGAATGAATATTATGAAAAATTCCACTTTTTTAAATACATCTTGGAAGTAAAAATTAACCCACTTTCCGACATCCGATAAGGCTGAAACTCGGCAAATAGACTCGTTGTCAATGACAATGCATTTTAGCAGCTTTCGGTGGCATTCACGCACACATGCATTTTACTGAAATTAAAAAAAATTACAGCAGTAATAAATCATGGTACAATCCAATTAGGATTTACCTTAAGTTATAGCGGTGTTCACTTATTTTAGTCAGTCCCTGGGGAGGAAGGTTCAATCCTCAGTCAAACCATATTTTTCTTCTGTTTTTAAGCTTTTAAAAACATTTTTAAAGTATACAGCAATTAAGAGCCAGTCCCTGGGGAGAAAGGTTCAATCCTTAGTCACACAAAAAAGTGTATATTTTAAATACATTTATTAATCAAAATAGATATAGTATTATAGTAAAAAGAACTTTATTTTTAAGGGTTGAATTTAATATGTCTATGACAGAACAGGATAAAATATTATTTTTAAACAATAATTATTAGCCTTAAACTCCTATAAAAAATGTCTTCTGAACGGCAATCAGAAGGCTGCGGATTCAATTCCCGTCGGCGGCATTAATTTTTTATCGGAATTTTTTTTTCAACTTATATTGGTGATTCCTGCTAATAATTATTTCTAATGTCATATTTTAATTTTCTCTTCTGTAATGAGTTGGCCTGTCAGCCCTCCGACTGAAAACGTTCACTTTTGGGACAACTTTATACTTTATATCATAAGATATCTACAAAACACAAAAACTTTGTTTCTTTACGGCAAGTGTTAAAACATACAATGTAATACATTATTTTCTATAATAATAATGTTAGTTTAAAAGTTGGCAACATCTTGTGTATGGCAACCCTTTTGGATTTCGTTTCTTTTATCTATGCTCTGTACACTGCTGTCATCCTTCTGGTAATACGTACATCGTCAATAAAACCAGTTATTAAAAAGTGTTATATGTTTTAATTTAATAAACACAAAAGATTACAACAGGTTATGGGCCCAGATCACCACAGGCCACATACCTATCAAAAATAAAAGTACAGTGAAGTGACTAGTTGAAAACAATTACCGGAGAAACGCAAATAAACCTCACACCGTGTTGGCGTTGGAGGTTAAGTTGCCGGGAAGGAGAAAAATACTTGCTACATTCGGCTGCAAGGAAGGAAATACTAGTAAGAAAGGAATCGAAAGACACGATGGACGGAAATAATACAGTTATCAAACTGGAAGGAATAAAAAACTGGAATGTTTGGAAGTTTCAAACAATGGTGTTGTTACGGGGTCAAAATTTAATTAATGTCGTTGAAGGCGTAAAAGGGCAAGGCTCCGAGGAACAGAAAGCATGGGAGACACAAGATGCTAAGGCTCAAACAATGTTAGTGACCAGGATGACCGAGGAAGTGATGTTACATATATTATCTTGCACTACTGCTGCAGAGATGTGGCGAAAGTTAACGAGCATTTTTGAACAAAAAAGTGAAACAAGTATTCACATAATCCAGCAAAGATTCTTCCAATATAAATATGAAGAAGGAATGGAGATGTCAGTCTTCCTGTCAAAAATACAGGAGTTACAAAATCAACTCAAACAAATGGGTGAAGAAATTTCGGAAAAATTCATAATTACGAAGGTATTGATGTCATTGCCAGATATTTACAAACACTTCATATCAGCATGGGAGTCTGCGCCAGATAACAAACAAACCTATGATAACCTTGTCGCTCGTTTGTTAGTGGAAGAGGAGAGAGTAAGGGAAAAGGCTGAACTCGCATCGCCGTCATCTGCGTTTATGGTAAAGAAAACTGCTCCAATTAAAAGAAATATAAAGTGTTTCAAATGTAATAAGATGGGACATTATCAATCTGAGTGTATGAGTCATGTGAATAATAACCATCGTAACTTTCCAAACAAAAGTGAAAAAAAGTGTTTTTATTGCAACAAAATTGGGCACATCAAGAGTGAGTGCTGGCATAAGAAAGGAAAGGAGAAAAATGCGTTTGTAGTACAACAAATACCTAAAGAACTGTATCAACAGTCTAAGTGGTTGGTGGACACAGGAGCCAGCGAACATATGTGTCAAGACAAAAATCTATTTTCGACATTTTCACCAGAAGTGTCACAAAAGTCTGTGATAATAGGTGATGGTACTCAAATAAGTGTTATTGGTTGCGGACAAGTGGAACTAGAAGTATTCAATGGACACCGGTGGGTCGAGACAACCATATATAATGTACTGTGTGTGCCAGACTTAAAAATAAACTTGTTCTCTGTAAATTGTGCGGCTGACAAAGGTTATGTCATGTTGACAGATCAAAACATTTGCAAATTTTCCAAGAATAATAAAGTATGTGCGGTAGCAAATCGTGTTGGAAATATGTATATTATGGATGTTCGTTATAAATATAAAAACTGCTTTGCAAATGTAACTACAGTTAAATCAAGTTTGAGTGAGTGGCATGAGAAACTTGTACACCAGAATATACAGCAGGTGAAAGACGTGTTAGAGAACAATAATATTAAAGTCTCAAGTAATTCTCTTCAGAAGTGTCAAGGCTGCTTACAGGGTAAATCACACCGGCTGCCCTTTATGAACTCTGAGACAAAAGCTGTCAAAACATGTGAACTGATACATGCCGATGTTTGCGGGCCGATGGAGGCAGTATCTGTCGGCGGGGCGAGGTACTTCTTGATTTTAAAAGATGATTACTCTTGCTATAGAACTGTATATTTTATTAAAAAGAAGGACGAAGTGATTAATTATATTAAAGATTTTGTAAACAAAGCTGAAAATGTTACGGGTAACAAAATAATCACTTTTAGAAGTGACAACGGCTTAGAATTCATTAATAAGGCTGTGTCAACTTTGTTCTCAAACCGGGGTATAGTACACCAAACTTCTGTACCATACACGCCACAACAGAATGGCAAGGCGGAACGGGAGATAAGAACCTTAACAGAAGCAGCAAGGTCAATGCTGTGTGCCAAGAACCTTCAAAAAAAATTATGGGCAGAAGCAGTCAACACTGCAGCCTATGTTCTCAACAGAACCAGTAGAAGTAATGAACCAGGAAAAACACCCTATGAATTATGGACAGACAAACATTTTGATCTCAGTAACCTACATATCTTTGGTACGCCCGTAGCTGTTCATATTCCAAAAGAAAAACGAAGAAAATGGGATTCTAAAGGAGAAAATGGAATCTTGGTAGGGTACGGAGAAAATGTGAAAGGGTATAGAATTTTTTATCCTGATAAAAATGATGTTCTAATAAAGAGGGATGTCATTTTTCTGGAACCTGTTATTGGGAAATGTAATAGCTTAAACCTAGAGTCTGTAACAGAAGAATACAACGATGAAACTGACAATAACCAGCAAGAGTTAGTAGAAGATGTTGTGAGTGATCCAAACATTACAAATCAGATGTCAGATGATGAGCAGCACAGCTTATATGAACCTGAAGAAACAAGTGATGAAGATAGTGAACGCGATAGTGATAGTAAATTACAGCCAGCTTCTCTTCGTCAAACCAAACGTGTCAGAAAGGCGCCACAATTCTATACTTGCCAAAATGTGTACACTGCAGAGACAGAACCAGGCACCTATAAGGAAGCTATGCAGAGGAGTGATGCCTGTCAGTGGGAAGAAGCTGTAAAACAAGAACTGGATACTCTCAAAGAAAATAATACTTGGACAGTTTGCGCTGTACCTGAAAAACAAAACATTATTAGTAGTAAGTGGGTATTCAAAATAAAGAAAGTTGATAATATTATTCAATATAAAGCAAGATTGGTTGCCAGAGGTTTTGAACAGAATGATACAAAAGATTTATATGAAATTTACTCACCTGTTGCCAAATTGTCAACATTTAGATTATTTGTTTCAGTTGCTACAAAATTAAAACTATCAATACATCAGATGGATGTCACTGGGGCTTTTTTATATGGGGATATAAAGGAAACTGTGTTTATTAAATTACCGGAAGGGGCATATAATGGTTGTGATAATATTGTAAAACTAAATAAATCATTGTATGGGCTAAAAAAATCCCCTAAATATTGGAATGAAAAATTTAACCATGTAATAAGTAAAGCAGGCTATGTAAAGTCAAAGAATGATCCTTGTTTGTTTACTAAATGTAATGGAGAAAACCAAACTTATGTCTTACTTTACGTCGATGACCTCTTGATGTTTAGTAATAATGAACAGGAATTAAGTGATCTTAAATTAAAATTACACAATGCGTTTAAGATGAAAGATTTGGGACTAATTTCAAATTTTCTTGGTATCAGTGTTAAACAGAATTTGAAAGATGGTGTAACTGAATTATGTCAAAGATCTTATTTAGAAAATGTATTAAAAAGATTTAACATGGATAATTGCAAACCCATGTATACCCCTATTGATCAAAATTTTAATGTAAAAATCTTAGAATCCAAAGAATGTAAGTCTGACAAGGATATTGAAAATACTTGTAGGAAAATTATTAAAAGTTATAGATATAGATAATGTAAGAATGTGTTACATTGAGTGGGGGTGTTAAAACATACAATGTAATACATTATTTTCTATAATAATAATGTTAGTTTAAAAGTTGGCAACATCTTGTGTATGGCAACCCTTTTGGATTTCGTTTCTTTTATCTATGCTCTGTACACTGCTGTCATCCTTCTGGTAATACGTACATCGTCAATAAAACCAGTTATTAAAAAGTGTTATATGTTTTAATTTAATAAACACAAAAGATTACAACAGCAAGGAACTGCATTTATTTATCGCACATAATTTTATTAAATAAAAATACAAAAATTAATTCTTAAAAAAATATCTTCATTTAATAATATTTCATTTGAAACCAATTAATTTTATCTACATTTGTAAAAGGAAAAAAAAAACTTTTTCATTAATCACAAAGTACAATAAAATATTTCTTTCTTAAAATAATAAAACGTAAAACTTCTCGGATTGCCTTAGTTAATTGCATATGATTTGGCAGTTTTTTTGATTGATTGAATATGTCAGAACGCTCTAATGGAAATTCCACAAAGAAGCCATAGCAGTCGATAAAACAGAACGCGATTAAATCACAACAAACACGTCATTATTATCAATTATCGATTAAATGTCGGCTACAACGATTTTCTCCTCGCAACATGATTGATTGTTCATCGTTGACCTGAGTATTTTATTTTACAGGTCTTTTATTTTGTCCTTCCAACCAAGGCAATTTATTTTGCGAGATATATTTTTTTCCCTGTGGTAACATAGAATTTTAGTCGAGTAGCTTAATATATCATAGTTCTACGGTGAAAAGAGAAAATTGAAGATATCTAATTTATAATACATTCTTCAGTTTCTCATTTACGGAAGGTATAGATAACTTCACCATTCACCAAATATTATTCTCTATATTAATAAACGTGTTTTTATTTTTACACAACTGATATACAACTATTTACCTACATTAATTGTTGTAAAATTTAAAACACATTTATCAGTAAGTATAGCTTCTAAAAGTCATACTCAACTCATATACAAAGCGGGCCACAACCAGCTGAGCACGAAAGTCCACGGCCACGATTGACACGAAAGCTAAGTGGCTAAGTGACGGTGTGAAGTGTGTGAAAGGCCGGAGCGGTGTTCGGGGGGCGAAACATAAACGTTACGGGGCCGCGCGCCGTGGGTCCCGCAAGCCACACTTGGCCAACGCATCCGCTGCATCCAACGCGTGTGCCTATGACGTCACATACTCACTCAGCCGTGCATACCGTGCCCATGGCCCGACATACGTATGAAAGCTCATAATGAACGAAGCTAAAGCCACGCGTGAAACATAGCCGTACGCAGCTGTCTGTGGCCCGCCTAAGGCGCACGTTTTTCATTCACCTGAAATCTGCTGATTAGATTATTAGAACTTTATTGAATTCTGCGGGTTCTCAAAGCCATTCAAAACCCCCAAATCAATTGAAATCTTATGCAATTCAATAGTCGGAAGTAAATTAAAATATAGGAGTGCTATATGGAACCCACGTTACATGAAACATGCAAAAAACAAAAAAAAATCCTAAGATCTTTCAAATGTGGATTCAACCCTTTTACTCCAATCTTATGAGAAATGACTACCATACTTTTTTGATATAATAAAATTCTTACATTAGAAAAAAGAAAACAATCTAGTGACTTAATATGTTTATACAAAATTTTTCACAAAAAGCTTGAAACTACTCACTGTCTAAGTAATATTTACATTAAAGTTCCTAATACACGATATTTAAGGCTGCGTATAAACTGGACAATTTTTTTTACAAAATTCGTTCGGTTCGGCTCGCGCAATTTTAGTTCTGTTTATACGCACCCTAAGCAGTCACGAAACATTTAATCTTGTGTTAGTTAGTAATAATATTGCCTAGTTCAATCCACTGTCTCGAACATAGACATATGAATATTAGTAGACCTGCCCTAAGTGATTAAAAGCGTATTATCCCCACTCCCCATACCGGTTCCATTGGAACCGGCTGTGCTGGCGTATGGCCTCAAGTGAAATATGAAAACGTGACGTCATCATTCTTGTGCGAACTATGGTCGAGGCATCATCGGTTCATTTTACGAAATAACACGGCAAAATGTTGACTTGTACTATGAAAACTTGTAAAAATAGATGTGAAAAAGAGAATAAACCCAATTGTCGTATTACATTCCATATATAAGCATTATTTTACTTTATTTTAAACATATTCACATCGTATAATATAGATCAGTTTTAGAAACATATTATACTATCACATCGAGAAACGTCTGGACGCGAAACACAAAGCTGGTTGGTTGCTGGGAAGTAAATTATGAACATTTATAAAAGTGTCTTAACTAAATACTTAAACGAAATATTCGACTCTGAAAATACAACCGATTTTTTTTGCCGAATTTGGACTTCGCAAATTTGTTCATAACGTGGCGAGTAATTTGCGCTCCCATGTAAAAATGTCTATTCATTCAAAAGCAGATTTTACTTTTAAGAAGTAAATGGTGATATTATAATGCGAGATGCCTATTTACTGTCAGATTGATTTATTGACGAATCACAGTCAGCCTTACGCCCTTCGTTCTTCAACAGTTGATTTTACCCCTCGCCATTATCTTCTCGTCTATTAATTCCTATGTCTGTGGTCTCGAACGTGTAAACTGTATAATGCTGTAGAATGTGATGATATAGACATCTTTATAACATCGTTTGTTTTAAAAAGTATGAGCTAATTTTATTAGTTATAATCTTATTTGACGTAATGGTAAATAGAAGTATTTGAACAAAAATTTATGTTTGTTCATATTTGAAGCAGATACTTACTTTATGATTTGACATTAAAATTTAATACTTAGTTATCGTTTAATTAAAAAATAATTATTGATTTATTATAATTTATTTATTTTCTTTCTTTCATTCTTCTTTTTCTCTGTACTATATACTTACTTTGTTTCATTTTTATTTTGCTTATTATTATTTGTGTTATTTCACTAGTAGCATTTCCACCTGGTTAACCGTGATTTACGCACGCTGTGGTCATTTTTAACTGTAGTGTTAATAATTATGCACAACCCAAAGGCAATTTCATTACTGTTAGAAAAATTGTTAACACTCTGTAAATGTTTCAAACAATAAATAAATCCACTACAAACATATTATTAACATACAAATCACTTATAATTAGATATAAATTATGCAATGCCGATATTAAGCCAATTGAGGGTTATTTTATTTCTAAATTCACCTATTTACGAATGGAGATGAACTCTCAAATCGACTGAAATCTATTTTAAAAAAGGATTATGTTTTGTATAGTTTTCGAATCATGTGCTGGTTTCCAGACAAGAAATAAATTCTTTATATGTATAATTTTTAGTAATATTACCGCTTTGAATGCAAGAAGATTGGACAAAACGAACGTTTTATTAATATACACCTATTTGATTTTCGATTTTCGTGAATGAATGAATAAATAAATAAAATAATGAATGAAATATTTGAATCTTGAAAGTGAAAATTAAGAGTGTAATAGAACTTACGCACATAGAAGCGCACACACATGCATTTATCTGAAATTGGAAGACATAATAAAAATTTACAGAAATTAATACAAAATAAATCTCGGTACCATCCAAATAGGATTTGGCTTAAGTGAAAGGGAGCTTCACTTATTTTAGTCAGTCCCTTGGGAGGAAGGTTCAATCCTCAATGAAACCAGATTTATAAGATATTTTTAAATTTCTCAGCAGCTTAAGAGCCTGTCCCTTAGGAAAAAAAATCAATCAATCCTCAGTCAAACAAATAAAAATATTTATTTCTTTACAAGAGATGGCTCAACTAAGTCGAAAATTGAAAAGAAACGAATTATAGTTCAATTGACTGGCCTAAAACAGGATCCACTCCTAGTTGGCTAGTCAAAGTTTCCGCATGTGTTTGATTGTATAATTTTTCCTTTATTGTTATTATTATTAGGGTTTGATTTTTTAAAAAGATTTGTTTTATTTATTGTTATCAAGTTTGTAAAACATAATTTATATTTCAAGTTTAGATAATGTTAGAAGGAGAAACAGCTGTCACGCTTGATGGTAATTACACAGCATAACTTGATTACGAATAAATCTTTTTTTAAAATAAATTGTTGTAATATTATTGAATTCATAAAAGAAAAACTTAATGAAAAAAGATAAGAAAATGAATGTTCTTCTTTTGTCACTTAATTAGGAGAAAGTTATTATTTCTCCATTCATTTTAGGTAGGAACGTTATTTTATTATGGTAGCTTTAAATAGGTGAATAGTAAAAAAAGTGGTCATAATTGTTTTTTTTACCATTACAGATATTATTTCACCATTTGTGGAAATAGTTTGATTGCTGTATTTATTATACCTCTCAAATCAGTCGGATTATGCAAAGTACTAGAGATAAGTACTGCATACATTTTCTCTTTCACCCGAATAACTTTGAATAAAATATTTATGATTGCAATTTTATCTGTAAATTCAATGTCAGTATATAGTTACGAACTCTTTAGAAATAATAATATTGGATTTTTGTAAAAAAATCGTCTCTAGGGCGTGGTACAAATATTTTTTTTCTTATACTCTATACTATAGAAAATCTATTATAACAGATTGTATTCCCCGGTTCATCGATCTGTAATTCAAAATTTTAATAATTAACGTAACTTTAATTAAAAACTATAATAAACACATAATGTACAATGCATTTGATAAAAAACGTGATGCTGCATACGTATTCTTTATATTATGTACAGGCCGATAATATACAGGACCATACTTAACTAGGAGGTCACTTGAGATTAACACTTTATTATACAAATTAAGATACGGTTTTGCACGCAGAGGACATAATTGTAATCACTATGATTCTTTTTCAAATATTTTTATAGTTCGAACCCAAGTCTCAAATAAGCGCCCAGAGGAATGATGTTTTTTCCAGAAATGCAACTTTATGCATATTTTGAGACTGATTTCGGTTCGGACCATGATTCTGATCGCGATTCCAATTTTTCAGCCCATTAGAATATACTATTATTCAGACCTGGTATTTATTTTAATATATTTTTAAATTTTCGTTTTTAGGAAAGGAAAGCCAAATTTTAAAGATGGTTTTAAATTATCAATTTAATTTATCTACCTTTATGTGTTCATCCCCCGATAAGTAATAGAATGAGGTGTAAGCCTCATCCCTTACATAAAACTACTATTATCTGTAAATTTGTACCCTGCCCACCAGACACTATTATTTTTTTATTTTATTTTATTTAAGTTTTAATCCAGCAGGACTGGGAGGATAGTGCAATCCCAGTCTGCCATATTACATGAAATGCAATAAATCAGGGAAACAATAAAATAAAGTAAAAAATTATAAAAATGTAAATAAGATAAAACAAAGAGAGAAAAAAAAAATTATGCAGGTAACTAAACATAAAATAGTCATATAAATCAAAAATAAAATAGTCATATAAACAGGTAATACAATAAAAACTAGATTAAATTAAATTAAACCGTCCATCAGGGAGGTCGCCGCATCATCTGCATCCATCGCTCATTGAGTGGGGAACTGAGCCACTCGGATGCAGCCAAAACGATGATGTTGGTTGACTTCCGAGTCCTACCGCAGAAGCGGGCTAGTCGGTGGCGAAGTAAGGCGGGGAATGAGTGCACCCTCCCTTCAGTAAATATTGTGGAGGCACTGCAGAACCTCGGTAGTTGCATGAGCTGCCTGTATGCATTATTGTAGCACACCCTCAGCTTGTCCCATTGCGCTGCTGGGTATTGTGTCCACAGCTCAGATGTGTACAGTGCAGTGCAGAATGCCTTGAAAAGTAATTTTCTGACATCATCGCTACAGTGGTAGAACCGCCTTGAGAGCATTCCGGCTCGTATATTGATTGCTCTTCTTCGTCGTTCTTTTCGTTAGTTCTTTTCCGTCTAAACAGATTGGAGGAATATTTATTGGCTCCTTGTTGTATTTAAAAACCACGATTACTGACTTTTTTGCATTGTACAGCAGGTTATGTGAGATTGCATACTCTTCGCATATTTGCACAAGTCGTCTCATCGCTTTAATCGAAGGCGCCAACAGCACCATGTCATCCGCGTAATTAATGTTGTTACTGCCTTGACCGCAGATATGACAACCAATTCGGGTATCATTCAGTTCAAGAGGTCATTAATGTACACATTAAATAGAATAGGAGACATATTACCCCCTTGCCTGACTCCGCTTTTTAGGAATAAGGGTCTTGAAGAAGCTCCTGCCCATTGCACGTAATTTTTCTGCTGTCCGTACCAAATAGCAAACATATTAACCACTGCTGCTGGGACATCTCGTTTTATGATACTATTATCTGTGAATTTGTACCTTGCCCACCAGACACTATTATCTGTGAATTTGTACCTTGCCCACCAGACACTGTACTGTACGGCTCCAATAATATTATTATGATCTTCTTCTCAAAAGCACTCAATAGAATGTATGATACAATTTTGCTACTCTTCGGAAGAATCCAGCACTCCGAACACTTGCTTTATACTGGTCTGATGAGTGTTTTACTCGTATAGTGATTGGATTAAGTCCCTTTCGTGAGGAGTGTCGATTGTTAATTGGTACAATACAGAACCGACCATAAATAAATACTTTACAATACGTATAAAAAACACACACAAAAATGTAAGCATTTTGTCTTTCCCATCGAGCATTTCATCGTCATTTCCGAACGAGCTGAGACTCAGCAGATAGACTCGTTGTCGATGACAATGCATTGTATTAACCTTTGTTTCCTAATGACCTTATACCAACCACTGTTTTTTTTTAGTTTTAAAAGATATTCTAAAATTTCACAGCAGGTAAGAGCTAATCCCTGGGAAGAAAGGTTAATGGGTTATCCTCAGTCAAACAAAAGAAAATTTTATATATATATATATAATTTTGAATTTTGAATTCCAACATTCTCATAAGCACTTCCAACAAGTTCAAAGTAACCCAATCAGGTCGCTACACACATACTGCTTGATATTGCCAACCCCGCCCCCACCCCCTCTACCTTCAAATCACTATCAACACGCATACTTCGTCCTAGACATAAGAATTGATAAGCACCTACTTGTATCTTGACTTCTGGACCGAACAGACACGCGAAAGCGTTGAAACCCGTAAAAACCTTAACCATAAAAACCTTAACCATTAAAAACCCGTGAAAACCTTAACCATATATATATATATATATATGTATATTTTTAAATAAATCTATTAATACAAAATAGATTTTTGTCTTAAATTTATTTTTTACGGGATGATTTTTTTAAACCCTTAATTAAGAAGTAGGTAGGCCAATAAGTAGTAAGTAAATAAAATCCTAAAACGCTTAACTAACTACTTCCAATTGATTGAACCCAGCACGGAAGTCTGTAAAGGAAATCAATTCAAGTGTCACATAACCACAAAGGGTTACTTTGAGATTTGGCTTCATATTTCAGTCAGGTGTTACTAGCTAGGAGTGCTACAGTAGGTACAACATTGATGGTAAAAATTTCAGGCTAGAGTTGAAGTGAGCCATCTAGCTAGATTAGTGGTAAAGCATTTTGGGGGTTTTATTTTTAAAATATTCAATGGGCCTAGTCCACGTTGGCCCAATGCCAACGGGCCAACGTAACGCCGTCGTCAACGTTGGGGCCAACGTTTGCCGGTTAAAAACAGTCATGTCGTTTGGGCGCAGATCTAAAATGGCACATTTTAAATGTTTTTAGACAATTTGTTCGTCAACATAAAAATAAACTAAATATAACCTCACTATCGTATTTTTTTCCTCATTTTTTGAGAATAAAATAACTGAAGACGGGACCAACGTGTGAACGCTGTTGGCGGATTGGTGCCAAGATCCTTTGATGTATGCACGAAAATCGGGTTGACCGGCCAATGTAGGCGGCTAACGCATGCAACGCCGAGTGGTCCTGTACACGTCGGGCAAGCGCATTGGGCCAACTACAACTAGGCTCAGGTGGTTCATGTCTCTCACATGGTTAAGTGTCTCGGACTCCCCTTTACTGCAATGAAAATACCCTATTCTGCGTTGGTTACTTGTCTTTGAGGCTGAAGGTAGTGGGGAGGATAAGAAGATGGGGAAGAGAATGGTGGGGAAGTAACTGGCTATTCAGATCTGGTCACCAAATACGGCTAAGGCTAACTAATTTCAGCAACGTTTTAATTCTGAATCTTGATTTTACATCAGAGCGATACTGAGAAAATCTTCCACTCTGGAACGTATTGCAAATATATCTAATATTATTTAAATTATCAAATTGAGAAATAATAATAATTAAAATAAAATTTTCTTGCGCACGCCGGAATTTAAACCTGCGACCTTCGTTAAGTGTTTTAGAATTATCGATAAAAGCATTTTGATGGTCGTAAATTTAAATTACCCAAACACAAATTTGTCCTACATGAATTAAAATTTCTTACCAAAATAACTATGTACAAGATTTTTGAACAAAGTTTTTTTTTCTCATTATAATTACGCAGTTGGTAAGATTATTTAACTAACTCATAAATGAAAACTTAATTTGTAGTATTTTAAAACAAATATTTGACTGGTTTTCTGAAGCATCATCAATTAAACTGCGTGGAGTGGAAATCTTGTTTAGACCTCAATTGAAGCTTAGTGAAACTTTCGAGTACAATCGATGCAATACTGGAAATGGAACAGTAATGGATGTAGCTCGGAACTTAAAGAATATAATAGGACCTTAGTATAGACATGCGAATGTTACACGTATGTATTCCATAATCCAAAATTGTTCCCAAATTTATTTATATTCGTCACTTTTTTTTTAAATTTGCCAAACAATTGAGTCCTTAAACTTGAAAATATTATGCCTTTCCAAGGAGAGAATTCTTAAAGATTTTGTAAAGATGTGATTTCATTTGAAAATCTGCAATTTTCCGATAAAAATCTAAGAGTATATCACACTATCGGTACCTTATTCATCAAAGACTGTAAACAATGCCTCACCCACTTCAAGCCAACATTGTATTAACTTAGTGTGATATATGTTAATTGGACTTGGTCTGTTAGTAAATAAATAAATTCAGGCAGTCGACCGACGACAGAGCGTTGACGAGCTGGACCGATGGTCGCGGCGAATATCTACTAGCGCGTAACTGACGGTCCATTCGTTCACCTATATATTATTACAGTACGTAACTGACGCATCGTATGAACTAGCGGTCAGTCGTTCATGAGTGAGCCATACAATTGAGCTATCTCTTTTTGATGAGTCGTATTCGTATGATTCCAGGTAAACCGTACATGGCTCAATTGAACAGTTACCCTTTTTTATCAGCAGATATTTTAGAAAAGTAATTCCATAAAAATATCCAAGTATTCATTGTTTTTACACGCTCAGAGATACAAACGGCTTCGGACAGTCCGACATCTGGAATTTACGAGGCAGCGTACCGGTACCAAGAGTCTTACGATCATTCATGTGCTGGCAGCCGTAAGTGGGGAAGCGGTACCGGGGGAGCCGCACAGGGGAATCCGCACAGGGGGAGTCGTAACGTGCAAGCACAATATTCTCATTGCACAATATGAGCAATGAGAATGTTGTGTATATTCTCATTGATCATATTGAGCAACAAAATAATAAAGAGCTCACTGCTCCCATTTAATTGAGCCGTCGTGCAATTGAGTCGACTTTTTGAGCCGTACGAAAATATTGAGGTGGCTCAAAAAGGCACGTCGCTCCCGCTCCTTATAAATTGAGTCATGACCCATCATTAGTACGAACGCTTTGCACTATTTCCAGAAAATAGCTATTAGCTCTTCTTCTTCCTAGCACTATCCCAACTCATTGCCTAGGTGGGCTGTTGGGGTCGGCTCTTCTCGTTCTCAGGTTATAGCTATATAAAATAGCTATTAGCTAGCCGTAGAAAATGTCTAAAAAAAGAAGAATTCTTCTACTGTGCCTTTTAAATAACAAAAAAAAACTAATTAAGTCAATGTCTTCTTATTCCACAGATATGTAAACACAGTTGAATTTTGAATTTATTGAATATTACATACATCGGAGGTATATTGCAAAAATCTAAACATTTGGATCAGTAGACATGTAATCATTGTAATACCCAACGAACAAAGCACTTTTTGTGCATGCACATTGCAAATGCACCTTCTCCTGGGCGGCGGGCCAAGGGGCCGAGGGGCGGCTGTGTTCCTGGAAGAGCGGAGCCGCCCTGGCGGTAGGCGGGCCACCCCGCTGCCGCACCGCCTCCGCCCCCGCCCGGCGCCGCCCTCGGATGCCTTCCAAGAAACGCTTTCCTCGGCCGAAGGCTGTTATGGCCGTAACGCGAGCCGGCTGTCGTGGAAACCCGAGGAAATTGGACGCGTTTAAATGCGATAGAGTGAGGTAGAGAAAGGAAATAACAGGAAGTGATGTAGGAAAAGGAATAACAGAACGAGGGGGGGAGAATAGCTAGACTACATTTGAACACAATTTCGATGTCTAAAGTAGTATACAACGTTAGCCACAGCAAATTGAGTTCAGAGGGGGGAACTGTGATGAAAGGCTTAAATCACAGTGAAAAACAGATAAACCATAGCTGCTAAAAATATACAAATTATTAATGAAAACCGTCATTCTAGCGACATCTGTTGAGGTTAAAATTGATTCAGTTTGTTTTTCAGTAGGCCCCTGTAATAGTTGGAATTATGTTGAGATTCTATAGTATAAACACAGAGGTCATTAAAATCGTCTAGGAACGACTAGGAACCCCCTTTTGAGGCTTCAAAATAAACATTGAATTTTGTCAACCAATAGATCTGAACAAAGAGCTATAAAATTTTGAGTAACCAATCAGTGAACGAAGAGGCGTACATCAAATGCAGACAAAGGAATGAACTGTGGATCAGGCAATAAAAAAGATAATTAACGACATTTCGATTCTCACAGAAATTGGAGGTGAACGCACTTTAGGGTCAACATCGACTTTCAAGGTGACAAACTCCTGGGAATGTTTACAATAACTGAGACATTTATGGGGTATCGAACCATTGAAATCGGGTGCTTGGAAGTTTTACAGGTTGTAAAGCGCACACACAAAAATGCAATGAAAAAAATTATAAACGTGATAGTATAAAAAAAGGACGGGAAAAGCAAAGGAAAGTTACTGGCGGAATTTCAACTGTAGTGCAATTATTTATGATAGAAGGAGGGTGTCATGTTCGATAAAAATCGTACTAAAGAGAGGAGTGAGTGTTGGAAACAATGGAAATTAATCGTTATCAATTTAAGATGAAACGGACATATTGGTAAATCAATCTTGAATGAAAATCTCGCAAAAAAAATAGACATTTTAGAAAAGTGCGGCGACCGGATGGAAGGATAATATAGAGATTTTGGACTGCTACGAAGGTCCTAGGGACGTGAAAATCGAGTATCAGAAGAAGACAGAAAAACTAAAACATATAGCGATAGATTAGATTCAGGAAAAGTAGACATTTTACATAATTATTAGGTTAGATATATATTG
Organism: Hesperophylax magnus; assembly: GCA_026573805.1. Classification (NCBI taxonomy): domain Eukaryota; kingdom Metazoa; phylum Arthropoda; class Insecta; order Trichoptera; family Limnephilidae; genus Hesperophylax; species Hesperophylax magnus. Next base: position 25,016 of record JAIUSX010000481.1, read on the forward strand.
GAGTTACCCAATATTACGGAGGGATCGAAACAAGATAAAAGGTTGGCGGTCTCATGTATATTTTGAAGGGTAAACAATCGAAATCCGAACATGGTTTTTATTTACGTTAAGGTAATAAATGATTAGAAAAGCGATTAACTTTAACGTTGGGCTTATGAAGTATTTAGATTAGGAAAAGAGATTAAAACTAATGGCTCTAAAATTAAACTAAATTTACGGCCGTAGTACATAAAATCTGAGACGTAAACATATGTCCAGACGTATAATTTATGTGAAATCTTGTAAGTGAGGGATGGAGAATGGGCGGAGATTGGGTAAAACAATAAAAATGACAGATATCCCAGAGTCTAATTAGGTATATCTCCCGTAGAAGTGTGGAAAACTATATATTAATTAATAATAAATGAAGTATGAAATTTTCCTGGAGACCACACACATCGGGAAAAGTGAAGAAAAGATAAAAGGAAGGGTAAAGAACGGAGATAGGAAATGATCCATGTGGAGAAAAGCGATACAATTCGAATCTTATTACGACTTGATGAGTAATTATAAGAGTTATGAAAAATGACATAAGAATCAAGAAGAAATTGTACAAGAAAACGTCGCGGATAAATATAAAATTCAAAGATAAAGGAAAAACTCAAATCTGCTACAGGGAGATAGAGAGTACGGGTGGAAATGGAAAAGCTCATATAAGTAACAATAAAATTAAGTAGATTTTAGACAAATCGAAATTCAAAAATGCATAGTAAAGATTTCGCCATGGATTTAATCATGTTTCGCATGAGATGCATAAAATTGAGATCTATATATATGTTACGTAGGACGGACCTATCGCGAATTGAGAAAAAAAAGGAACGCAAAATCATGAGATTTTAACTACATTTTGTATGAACCATAGAACAAAGGAAGCTTGGGCAATGAACGCAGACTTACCCGATTCGGACCCTATCAAGTTAGCGACGTGAGATAAAAACTGGCCGCCGCCCAAAGCTGGACGACGAAAGATCGTATGAATGTATAAACAATATTAGTGAGAGAGATATTCAAGTTTACGAGTTGATAGGAAATAGAATTAAGCATCAAGAGAAATTCAGATACGTCTTTTGGGACCTGAGAGGGATATAAAAGATGGAACACATCAGTCAGGAGGCAGTCGCGCCGAGGATTCGAAAAGTTGTTACGTGGCGGTACTACGTTCTTTGGTAGGATTAACAGTGAAAAATCTTTAAGTGTTAAATTTTAAATAAGTCCCTGACTTAGGAAAATTTTGTGGAAAATACAAGTGCTAGAGTCAGTGAAATTTAATAAGTCAGTTAAATTAAATTAAACAGTGAAAATAAATATAATTTAAACGAAGTGCTTAAAAGTGTTAAAAGTGAATAGTGCAAAAAGTGTTAAAAGTGAATTATTAAAAATTTAAAAATAATTATTTCATTCAAAGTGAAAACATTCGAATTAAATTTAAGAGTTTGTTATCGTTAGATTAAAGTGGATGTGCTCGTGAATTGATATTTAAAAATAGATTATAATTTTGTTTAAAATTATTAATAGTAAATACTTCATCTTAGGTTAAAAGAAACACAAAAACAAAAAAAAGGATTCGATAATAATAAACGTTTAAACCTTTGTTCTAAAATTAACAGTTAGAAAAAAAAATTAATTTATTAAGAGTCGAGTTTAATTAAAAGTTTGCACAATTCGGAATAAATTTTCTTATCAATTTATATAAAAGGAAATTTAGAATTAATAAATTGTTCAATTAAAATCCATCGTGCGTATAGCGACAGTGTTAAAAGTGTTTGTCGTTTTAACCGGAATTTTAATCATCAGTCTATCATTTCGAAAAAGAATTTGAAACAGCTATCATTCAAAAGCCTAAACTAGAAAGGTGTTATTAAATCAACGGGTTTTCTGAATTAGGATTTCGTTCGGAAGAAAAATTAAATATCAGCTAATTTATATGATTCAAGCGAGAATAAAATATTAAATAGGAATAAATAGTCGAAAAGATTTATTTTGAAATTAGTTGAAAAATACAATTAATTAGGTAGGATTTCTTCATCAAGGTTGTTGTGTACACCCGACCGGAAATACCTTGACGGGGGGTAAGTTTTCTTTTTATAAATAATTTTCAGGACCTAGGAGTGAGGAGATACAGCTGATTATGGTATATCAATTAAATTATTAAAAACAACAAAACAAAGCATTACACATTAATATATGTATATTATGTATTTATTTATATAAAATAAAGTAATATATTGTATATAAAGAATAAATATATGAGTAATGTATTTATATATATGTATTTTACTTATTAATCGAAGCATCGAAATGGTAGCGATTTTTAATACCTACCCGAGGACATATCTATATTATTGAAAAAGAAAATATGTATTTATTAATATTCCAGGCTATGTAGAATCATATATTTTATATTTATTTATTAATATATGTACTCTTTTTTTAACATATTTTGACAATCGAGATATGTGTACTTATATATATATATATATATATATATATATATATTTATATTTAATTTTCACCTAACTTCTAGTAAATTTACTAAATTCGGAAAATGAAAAATAGTTTAACTGCAAAAGGAATTAAAAATATTCTAATTAATTATGCACAATAAAAGGTAACATAACTGAATTATAGGGAGAGGTAGAAATATTCCTTAAATAAACAATCTCGCATCTAGGTTAGTGTGTCAAAGAAGGTGTTTATATTATTCGATTTGTTTACAAATAGAGACGCTGAAGATCTGGGCCAACCGCATAGTTTGAAAACGACCTTGGCCGTAACTAGAAAATTTATCAGGGTTATAAGGATAACCATCAGGATGTCATTGTGCAATGTGCAGCGATATGGGTCATTTACAAATACCTATCATTCACAATCTACAATTGAAAAAATCATGGGTTAGCAAGATTTATATCGAATATTACATGAAACATTTGAGTACCATTGATTAGATAGTCATATAGATTTTATTAGTTACCTGAACCAGCTGGAAGCTGCGTGCTCTCAAATGTCTATCAATCACAAACGACAATTGAAAAATCACGGGTTAGCCAGATTTATATCAAAAAATTACATGAAACATTTGAATACCATTGATTAGATAGTCGCATAGATTTTTATTAGTTACCTGAAACAGCTAGAAGCTGCGTGCTTACAATTACCTACCATTCACGATCTACAATTGAAAAAATCACGGGTTAGTAAGATTTATATCGAATAATTATACAAAACATTTGAATGTTATTGATTGGGTGCTCATACAAAACCCCATCAGTTGCCGGAGACATTTGAGGGTCGAGTACTCTCTAATGTGGCAATCAACTACTTGAAACAATTGGAAAATCACGGGATAGGATGAACAAAATTAATGTTGAAACCTGGAGGTAAAGTTTAAAACAAATACAGTTCATCAAACAGGAGGCAGTGGTCGCTCCTACAACAAGACCATTGACCAAACCAAATAGAGATGACGATTCTCTTAAATAAAAACGTCAAAACCAAACAAAAAGCCTGGAGTTCGATAGCTCTCCAAAACAAACTATCAAATAATTTCTTATTCTACTAGTATTTATTAGTATAACCTTATTCTTACGTATATATTCGGTTACCAAGCTAAGAATTGTGCAGAATTCTTCGTGCGAGATCCGAGCTCGGAATGCGAGGTAGATAGCCTCGTATTGCGAGTTATAAACCTTTCCCAAACTGTATGTATACATATATTTATTCGTATGTACTGTTTACTGGAGAATGCGGACCTGCATACAGCTTGCATTTAGGTCGGTAGACCACTCTCGCATTCTCTTTTAAACGTGGAATGAGGATTCACGACCCGTAAGTCCACACCAACCGTGAGTATATGATTGTATATAGGACGAAACCGGTTCGCCCTAAGTAAATAGTAGACCTTGGAGGAGATGGAATTTGGAGGTATCGGGACCCGAGGGGAAACTTGAAGGCAGTGCATGATGACGTGGAAGGCTCTTTGGGACGCGATAACTAAGGTATCAATCAAAGAGCCGTGTCAAAAGATTGTACGAATTTCTTGTCGACTCACGATCATCTCGTTTACTTGCAGGAGGAAGGAGCCAAATTTTTGCTAGCAAAGGGTTATTCTGAGTTCGTCAAATATACAATTAACTAATAACATTACCATACTAAATCAATTTTACATGTACCTTATAGCAGCTGAGTCATGGAGGAGTGGCGCCAACCAGACACAATAATTAATCATTGCCAAATTTACTAACAATTAACCATTTGAGTTATATTTAATCACCTGTTCAAATAAACATGTATAATATCTTTTATCAGCGTTTAACTACAACTTTGTTAGGGTGCAGGGAATCAGAATAGTTACAATAGGAAAGTTAGCTCATTCAGGGAATTCATTTAAGTCTAGGTTTGCAATGGGAAGACCAATTAAATTGTGAAACTCAACACCTCGATCAGAACCAAGAGGGTTACCACAAAAATGAAAGTAATTAAAATCCTATATCATAAATCAAAAAAATTACACAACGTTTGATGGAATTTAATTACAATATAAATACGAAAATATTTGCGTTCAATTTCGTAAATAACGTATTAATAGTTAAGTACATATGTCTATAAAGATATACAGTACAAGAGGGCTTTAAGTAGCTTTCTGAAGTTATCAAAGAAATTAAGGGTCCAATTTTCATGGAGGCTTATGTGTTGTAGGGGAGGAATTTTCCATCCCTGCGAACACATATGCAAAGCCTTAGAAAAAAAAAAAAGAAGTATCGATCATAGCCAAGAGAGAAGAAAATTTTATATTGTTTTAAACAAGTAAAAGAAAATGGTGAAAAGGCGAAAACATTACAACTGCATAGCCGTGTCCAGGAGGTTCAGGTTTTATAAGATTGGAAAAAAAAAAGGTTTTATTGGTCAACCTATTGCAAAAACGGAGAAAATAATAATAATAAATAGGACGTAATTAATTAAAGAATTAACAAAAAAAAAAAAAAATCAGAAAAGTGCGACATTACATAAATACACAGTGAAATAAAAAAAAATAATAATAGATTAACGTAAATAAACAATAAATCCAAAAAGAATGTGTTAACGAATAAACTTATAACACAAAAAGTGTCCTTATAAATAAAAATGTGTTCATTCAAATGACCGTGAACTTAAGAGTCAATAAAAAATTCCTTTCATACGATAATGTAAACAAAAACAAAGGATATGTAGGTTAATGATGTCATTCAGTCAAAAGGAATGCGTTCTGTAAACAAAAACATTGTTTATGTTTTGGGTTCACCGAACAGATCGGAATGTTGATATGAAGCAAGTTTAATAAACAGACAAGCCCGAAAAACATCGAACTTATTGTGAAAACAAAGAACATCGAAAAAATTGATAAGATAAACATCGGGCGTAAAAACATCTATATATCTTAAAAGTCGGAAACATCGTTAAGTAATACGTATCACTCCGAGGAACAAAAAATTAAATAACAAACGTCGAGATTAAATAAACAATGACACAAAAACGAGATAGCTGGAACAAATATAACATAAACATTGCATTCGGATATCGTGGAGTATTAACGTAAACAATTATTGTTTATCTTATATTCAAAAATACAGACCAGCGGCGGGCCGTGGTACTTAACAAATTATTCACAAAGTCAGGAAAAGATATTATTATTTTTATCACTAGACATTCGACAGATTTATTAGAAGAATAGAAAGGTTTAGAGAAATTAAATTGATTAATGTATTACAACACCCAATGTACCTTACTAGATATCATTGGTTTTACAAAAATAATGATTACTTAAAATATAAAATTGATTGATAGCAATTGATTAACAAAAAAAAAATATTTTTTTTTTTTGATTAACATTAATATCATTATAAAACAAAAGAAAAAACAATTATTATGACATGTTGGGGTGTTATCTATTATGACCATCTGTAACATAATAAATAACGGAAATATTACACCCATATCGTGTGATAGGTAGATCTATGAAAACAATAATATCAAAATAGAAAAGTGTAATTGTATTAAATCATAGTTAATCATTAGGACCACGTGTTAAATTCAAATGATCGCTCTACGTGCCGCCAATGCACGAGTAGATAGATTTAGTCAGGATCACAAATCTCGATAATCGACAGAGTCATTAATGAGGGTGAAACATTTGATGTTTTGTTTTGTGAGGTAAGATTAATCTTACATAATATAATTTACCATATAAACGGGTAAGTTGAAATAACGTAAGATTTACTCATGATAAGTTTGTTGACATTCAGGTTAGGTTGTTGACTATTGAGGCATATTTTAAGACACAGAGAACCCAGTCAATGGATTCGATAAGGAATTCAAGTATGGGCCAAACAAATAAACGTTGTTTTGAAAAGACAAAGTGTTAGTTGAGAATTCGACTTTCAATCTCAAAGAAAAAAATACAATCCAGAGTCGGCTCGAGACTTTTAATGTCGTTGACGAATGTTTATGATGGGATTATATATATGTGTATATATACCTATTAAAAGGAAATTCATTTTAGGCATTGAAAAAATCCTAATAGATTTTGTAAATTGAAAATAGATAAACGGAACATCTTGATAGGTATTGTAAAAAAATTTAAAATAGGTCGGATATCGAACAAGGCAAGTGTATACAAGAGGATGATGTGAAAATCATAAACGAACTTGAAATTTTACAGGAACAGCCAGGTGATAAAATACAAGAAAAATCTAGAAAAACAAAAAAAAATAAGAAAAACGAGAAAAATTTGAAAAAAAAAATATATAGAATAAAAAAGGCAACATATATATAAAATAATTAAGAAAATTAAAATAGGAATATTGAGGTTGTCGCTTAGTAAGAAAAAAAATAGATACATAAGCCGGTAACATTCGGAAGATCTAAGAAAATGGTGGGAAAACGTGGAATGGGGAGGCAAACAGAAGCTTTAGTGACGGCAATCGAGGAAAATGCTACAGCTGGGACGTCAACAGTGAACATCGGAGATATTACTACAATAATTCAAGCAGCTTTAGCACCGCTTGTTGATAAAATGCAGGAACTTGAGAAACAATTAGGAAGACCAACAACAGTGGCGGTGACAGGAGAGGATAGTGCGCCGAAAAACGTTCTCCAAGTAGTGGAAATGCTACCGCAGCAGGAACGACCTTCATTTTCCGGTGGAAACCAAAACCCCATAAGTTTCTTAGAAGATTTAAAAGAATACACTAGAAAAGTTAAACGTACAGATCCATTAATTGTCGTACGGGAAAATTTGAAGGGAGAAGCAAAAACGTGGGCCAAGTTATACAACAAGCGATGGGAAACAATGTTGGATTTCGAAAGAGATTTTTTAGCTACCTATTGGGGAGATATAAAGAAGAATGAGGTTCGCCGTCGTCTTGCGGAAGGGGTATATGATTCCAAGAGAGATATATCCATGCTCACTCATTTCGCAAATTATTGGGATTTAGCGAAAGCATTAAAAATTACCGAGACACCGTTGGGCGTAGTTGACGAGATTATGAGACATTACCCTAAAGATGTTCAATCGCTATGGTTTTCAGGGCAGTCAGGAGATGAGATTGTCGCTGCTGAGTTTCTTCGAAAACTAGATACAATGGTTTGCACACCGGAAGAACGGAACACAAAGAAAAGGAGTGGGGAGGAGATCAACAAGAAGGACAAATACCGTGACCGTTATCACGCTATAAAGAAGAGAATTCACGCAATAGAGAGTGTGGAAGGAGGCGCTAGCTGCAGTAAGTGTGCAAAAGCTACGACATCTTCACAGGGAGGTTCTACAAAAACTACAAGCGGCAAGGAGTTAGTAATCGCAAACAATTCGGGAAACGGCCGAGGGTTGATTCATTAGCCCTCATGAATACGACTCACACAGGGAGAGGGACGCCGGCACCAAAACACAACACTGCATTGAAGATTATGATGAAATGGGGGTGGAATCCAATGAAAGGATTGGGAAGAAATGAACAAGGGATGACTGTTCCAATAAAAGCAGAAAGGAATGTGAGAAGACGAAAGGATGGAGCGGAAGAAACGAGAACGGAAGCGGAAATAGATGTGGAAGTATGTGTCAATTCTTTACAACAAATAACGGATGAATGGAATCAATTGAAAGTGAACGAAGAGAAAACAAGAAGGGAAATTAGTGGGTTCAACAACATTTTCGAAGACAGAGATTATGAGGAAGTAGAAAAGGGTAGCACTTTACCGTTATTACCGGAAGCAAAGCACAGATAGATAACACGGAAGTTCATTGTCTAATAGATACCGGGAGTCAAATCACGTGCGTTTCTCAAGAATTTTATGAAAGTTATTTAAATGACCAAACACTTTATCCTATTATGCCTGTAACCACTATACAAATTAAAGTAGCGATAGGACATAAAAGTCAGAGAATATCTAGGTTGGTTTTAGTACCATTGCGATTTGGAGATGTTATAATAAATACGCCGTGTTTAATAATACCAAAGTTAATTAGGCCAATTATATTGGGTATCAACTGGTTAGACAAATATACAGCTGAATTTAAATGTGGAGAAAACAGAAAGTTAAAAATAAAAACAGGAAATGGGAAGAAGGAAATAGAGTTAGTAAATTCAACCGTAATTCATAGGAAACCTAAACACGAGATTAGAAATCAAAATTGCACAAGTGGAAAAATAATTAATATTGAAGTAAACCCTGAAATAAATAATACGGCGTGCCTCGAGAGTAGAATAACGACCTTTGTGTCCGAGTTAAATTTAGATTCAAAAGGAAAAGAAGGGTTAGAAAAGATTTTAATTAAACATAAGAATGTATTTATAGACAAACCGGGCCTAACTACTTTGTACACTCACGAAATAAGAATGACGGACGAGACGCCTTTCGTTAAGCGATCCTACCCAGTACCTTTTGCTTACAGGGATAAGATTGATGAAAAGATTAGAGAATTGGAGTCATTAGGAATCATCAGTAGAGAGGCCACGCAGTTTTCTAGTCCTCTAACATTTACCTTGAAAAAAGATGGGACGGTTAGGATACTCTTAGATGCTAGATTCTTAAACACCAGAATGCAGGCGGAAGTAGAAAAACCACCATTAACTTCAGAAATTATACAGCGTTTTCATGGTGTAAAATTCATAACCACAATAGATCTAAATTCAGCTTACTTTCAAATACCTATCAGTCCAGAAAGTCGCAAGTATACTGGGTTTGTATACAATGGAAAATCTTACGTATACAAGGTATTACCGCAGGGGTTAAAAACATCAGTAGGGAGTTTTTCAAGAGGAATGGACAAAATTCTAGGACCAGGGGTGAGGGAATTCTGCGCTAATTACTTAGATGATTTAATAATATATACGTGTGGTAGTCAAGAAGATCATTTTGAACATGTAAACGCGGTACTTGAGAGGTTAAAGGAAGCAAACATGACTTGTAAACTTGAAAAATGTCAATTTTTATTCACAGAAGTACGTATGTTAGGACATATTATAACGCCTTTGGGAGTTCAAATGGATCCGGAAAAGATTGATGCTATAAAAAATTTTCCGGTACCCAAGAAAATAAAACAAGTTAGAGCTTTTCTAGGACTTTGTAATTATTACCGTAGATTCGCGAATAAATATGGGGAAACAACACGGGTTTTGTGCGATTTACTTCAGAAAAATAGAACCTGGCGATGGGGTGACTCAGAACAGCGCGCATTCGAGAGGGTGAAAACATTATTTTTAGAGACAGTTATTTTACATCATCATGACCCAAATAGTACTTATTATTTACAGACAGATAGTTCGGGGTTCGCCATAGGAGGAGAATTATATCAGTTGGATGAGGAAGGGAATCACCACGTTATTGGATTTATTAGCAAAGCTTTAAGAGGACCGGAGTTGAAATGGACCACGTCAGAACAAGAGTTATGGGCGATAATATATGCTTTACACAAATTTGAGACATACTTAAGAGGAGTACACTTAATAATTAGGACGGATCATCAAGCATTGACATTTTTAAAGAGCTGGAAGATGTACAGTGGCCGACTAACACGGTGGATTTTGTATTTAAACCAATTTAACTTCACTGTAGAATACGTCAAAGGGAAGGAAAATATAGGGCCTGATATTTTATCTCGTTATTCTTGTGATGCAGAAAATGTACAGGAGGAGAAAAACACGTGCCCAGAGATAGCAGCTTTTGCAGTGAAAGGTAGACAACAGATTCGAAAACACTTAGAAAATATAACTGAACTACAAAAACAAGACACATTTTTGGGAGAAATTTTCGGATATTTGCGCAAAGGAAAATTCGGGCCGCCGACAAAAGATGTAAATAGGTATTTGAATAATTACAAAAAAATAGGCAAGACTTTATATTACACAACAGGACTAAACAAAACGGTGTTAGCAGTACCACAAGAGTTGACTGAAGAACTAATAAAAATGATACATTTAGAAATTGGACACGGAGGAGTTTTTAAAACAGGGACAGCTTTAGGAGATAGGTATTATTGGCCAGGCATGCACCGAGATATAAAACGCATAGTGAGAGGGTGTCACCTATGTCAGCTGGCGAAGCGCGAAATTCGACCAACTGTAGGGCCGAGTAAATCCATAATTACCAAAGAAGTAGGACAATTAGCTATGGCAGATTTATACGGACCTTTACCGAGAGGAATAGGAGGGGTTAGATTCATTTTCGTGATACAAGATTCATTCAGTAGATTTGTAAAATTATATAAATTGAGGATAGCAAGTACTAAGACCGTGTTAAATTGTGTAGAGGATTTTAATAAAACAATACAAATAGATGCTTTGTTAACGGACAACGGATCTCAATTTACATCGAAGAAATGGGAAAACAACTTAAATAGGATGGGCATAAGAATCGTACATACGTCAATACGAAATCCCGGACCGAACATAACAGAGCGCGTGAATAAAGAATTAGGTAGAATTTTCCGTATTTATTGTCACGAAAAACATACCAAGTGGGCGGCTTTCCTTAAAGAAATAGAACAAACCTACAATAATTCGATACACTGTTCAACAGGATTTTCACCTAATGAAATAGCTTTTGGGAAATCACCAACGTATAGTTTAGATAGGTATACTCAAGGCTGCGGAAAATCTACGAAAACAATAGATGAAATAAGATTAGCAGCACGGAAAAATTTAGAGAAAAGCGCTGCAAATCGACAGAAATACTATAATCTCAACAAAAGATTAATAACTTATGAGATTGGGACCCTGGTCAAGTTGAAAAAATTTACACAATCAAACCTACTCAAAAAAGAAATAAAAAAAATTCAATCTGCTTTACGATGGACCTTATGTAATTGGATCAGAAGTTTATAGTAACACGTATACGCTAATTGATCCGGTAACTCGGGAAATAAAAGGAGATTATAGCGCAATTCATCTAGCGAAATATTATACATGTAATAAGGAACAAAAACCGAGTTTAGAGATAGTGGAAATCAACGAATAAAATGCGAAATTTACAAATATTTGAAACTTTAAATAAATAAACGATTGAGAAAAATTTAAAATCTGTTAGGATACGATATAATTTAAGGAGAAAGAAAATTACTAAAATATTAGACTATCAGTTTGTTTGCGAGGGGCGGGTCGTCCTTAAGTCTTTAAGGTTGAGTGAACAGAGTGAACAAATCTCTAAATAAGCGACAATCATATTCTAATTTACTAATAGAGTAAGAGAAAAATTTTTCGATAATATTGATTTTCTAGTTTAGGAAAAAAAATTGTGTGTTAGTGTGTAGGAAAATTTTGTTAGATAAGTAAGAACACAGAAGGAAAGCGTATGGGAGTTATATACCCACAAAAGGAACAAAAAAAATACATATATTATAAATAGGATAGGGTACGTTTTATAAAACAAGATTTTAAATTGACAATGCATAGAGTTAGATTTTTTTTTTTTTTTTTTTTTTTTGAAAACTTGAAATAAGGCTATCTATAGATTTAGAGTAGACATTAGGTAAAGATAAAAAGGGAACATTAGAATTACGATATGGTTAGGTTAAATTTTCAAAAAAAAAAAAATTTAAAAGGAAACAGGAACGATGAGAAAATTGGAGTTTAGTTAAGAACATTTATGAAATTTAAAAATTAGGGTGGGTAACACCTAGGCTAGAACAACTTGTTTGAATGATCTATGAAAAGACAATTAGAAATTACACAAAAAAAAAAAAAAAAAATTTGCGAATAAGAAAAAAAAAATGCTGGAAAAGTTTAAATGAAACATGTATACCACTGATTTTTGGATTGGGTGAGGTCGTGCAAAGATACATATTTCACAAAAATTATCATACTTACAAAACAACAACAAAACGAAAAATTATTTGCACACCAAGAGACCATCCACTTTTCAGTTGGTCAATAGACCGCGAGATTGCAAACAATCTTTATCTGAATCATTGTAAGGGAGGTCTTAGTCCAACCAGGTTGAGGACCACCTAAACACGCGAGTCGAGGGGCGTGTTTTTCCCAGAAAAAAAAAAGAGATTAATTTTGAGTTTATCAAAATTAGAGAAATTCCATAAAATAAAATCTACGCGAAAAGAAAATAGAAAATACAATGAGATTCAGAGTCAAGGTTGTTAACAATCCAAACAAAATGGAAAGAGAGATAGGGAAAAACAGAATGAGGGGGGGGAGAAAGGAAAAAACAGAATGGAAAGAGAGATAGGGAATAACAGAATGAGGGGGGGGGAGAAAGGAAATAACAGAATGGAAAGAGAGATAGGGAATAACAGAATGAGGGGGGGGGAGAAAGGAAATAACAGAATGGAGAGAGAGATAGGGAATGATAGAGTGAGGTAGAGAAAGGAAATAACAGGAAGTGATGTAGGAAAAGGAATAACAGAACGAGGGGGGGAGAATAGCTAGACTACATTTGAACACAATTTCGATGTCTAAAGTAGTATACAACGTTAGCCACAGCAAATTGAGTTCAGAGGGGGGAACTGTGATGAAAGGCTTAAATCACAGTGAAAAACAGATAAACCATAGCTGCTAAAAATATACAAATTATTAATGAAAACCGTCATTCTAGCGACATCTGTTGAGGTTAAAATTGATTCAGTTTGTTTTTCAGTAGGCCCCTGTAATAGTTGGAATTATGTTGAGATTCTATAGTATAAACACAGAGGTCATTAAAATCGTCTAGGAACGACTAGGAACCCCCTTTTGAGGCTTCAAAATAAACATTGAATTTTGTCAACCAATAGATCTGAACAAAGAGCTATAAAATTTTGAGTAACCAATCAGTGAACGAAGAGGCGTACATCAAATGCAGACAAAGGAATGAACTGTGGATCAGGCAATAAAAAAGATAATTAACGACATTTCGATTCTCACAGAAATTGGAGGTGAACGCACTTTAGGGTCAACATCGACTTTCAAGGTGACAAACTCCTGGGAATGTTTACAATAACTGAGACATTTATGGGGTATCGAACCATTGAAATCGGGTGCTTGGAAGTTTTACAGGTTGTAAAGCGCACACACAAAAATGCAATGAAAAAAATTATAAACGTGATAGTATAAAAAAAGGACGGGAAAAGCAAAGGAAAGTTACTGGCGGAATTTCAACTGTAGTGCAATTATTTATGATAGAAGGAGGGTGTCATGTTCGATAAAAATCGTACTAAAGAGAGGAGTGAGTGTTGGAAACAATGGAAATTAATCGTTATCAATTTAAGATGAAACGGACATATTGGTAAATCAATCTTGAATGAAAATCTCGCAAAAAAAATAGACATTTTAGAAAAGTGCGGCGACCGGATGGAAGGATAATATAGAGATTTTGGACTGCTACGAAGGTCCTAGGGACGTGAAAATCGAGTATCAGAAGAAGACAGAAAAACTAAAACATATAGCGATAGATTAGATTCAGGAAAAGTAGACATTTTACATAATTATTAGGTTAGATATATATTGGAGTTACCCAATATTACGGAGGGATCGAAACAAGATAAAAGGTTGGCGGTCTCATGTATATTTTGAAGGGTAAACAATCGAAATCCGAACATGGTTTTTATTTACGTTAAGGTAATAAATGATTAGAAAAGCGATTAACTTTAACGTTGGGCTTATGAAGTATTTAGATTAGGAAAAGAGATTAAAACTAATGGCTCTAAAATTAAACTAAATTTACGGCCGTAGTACATAAAATCTGAGACGTAAACATATGTCCAGACGTATAATTTATGTGAAATCTTGTAAGTGAGGGATGGAGAATGGGCGGAGATTGGGTAAAACAATAAAAATGACAGATATCCCAGAGTCTAATTAGGTATATCTCCCGTAGAAGTGTGGAAAACTATATATTAATTAATAATAAATGAAGTATGAAATTTTCCTGGAGACCACACACATCGGGAAAAGTGAAGAAAAGATAAAAGGAAGGGTAAAGAACGGAGATAGGAAATGATCCATGTGGAGAAAAGCGATACAATTCGAATTTATCCGTGTTATTACGACTTGATGAGTAATTATAAGAGTTATGAAAAATGACATAAGAATCAAGAAGAAATTGTACAAGAAAACGTCGCGGATAAATATAAAATTCAAAGATAAAGGAAAAACTCAAATCTGCTACAGGGAGATAGAGAGTACGGGTGGAAATGGAAAAGCTCATATAAGTAACAATAAAATTAAGTAGATTTTAGACAAATCGAAATTCAAAAATGCATAGTAAAGATTTCGCCATGGATTTAATCATGTTTCGCATGAGATGCATAAAATTGAGATCTATATATATGTTACGTAGGACGGACCTATCGCGAATTGAGAAAAAAAAGGAACGCAAAATCATGAGATTTTAACTACATTTTGTATGAACCATAGAACAAAGGAAGCTTGGGCAATGAACGCAGACTTACCCGATTCGGACCCTATCAAGTTAGCGACGTGAGATAAAAACTGGCCGCCGCCCAAAGCTGGACGACGAAAGATCGTATGAATGTATAAACAATATTAGTGAGAGAGATATTCAAGTTTACGAGTTGATAGGAAATAGAATTAAGCATCAAGAGAAATTCAGATACGTCTTTTGGGACCTGAGAGGGATATAAAAGATGGAACACATCAGTCAGGAGGCAGTCGCGCCGAGGATTCGAAAAGTTGTTACGTGGCGGTACTACGTTCTTTGGTAGGATTAACAGTGAAAAATCTTTAAGTGTTAAATTTTAAATAAGTCCCTGACTTAGGAAAATTTTGTGGAAAATACAAGTGCTAGAGTCAGTGAAATTTAATAAGTCAGTTAAATTAAATTAAACAGTGAAAATAAATATAATTTAAACGAAGTGCTTAAAAGTGTTAAAAGTGAATAGTGCAAAAAGTGTTAAAAGTGAATTATTAAAAATTTAAAAATAATTATTTCATTCAAAGTGAAAACATTCGAATTAAATTTAAGAGTTTGTTATCGTTAGATTAAAGTGGATGTGCTCGTGAATTGATATTTAAAAATAGATTATAATTTTGTTTAAAATTATTAATAGTAAATACTTCATCTTAGGTTAAAAGAAACACAAAAACAAAAAAAAGGATTCGATAATAATAAACGTTTAAACCTTTGTTCTAAAATTAACAGTTAGAAAAAAAAATTAATTTATTAAGAGTCGAGTTTAATTAAAAGTTTGCACAATTCGGAATAAATTTTCTTATCAATTTATATAAAAGGAAATTTAGAATTAATAAATTGTTCAATTAAAATCCATCGTGCGTATAGCGACAGTGTTAAAAGTGTTTGTCGTTTTAACCGGAATTTTAATCATCAGTCTATCATTTCGAAAAAGAATTTGAAACAGCTATCATTCAAAAGCCTAAACTAGAAAGGTGTTATTAAATCAACGGGTTTTCTGAATTAGGATTTCGTTCGGAAGAAAAATTAAATATCAGCTAATTTATATGATTCAAGCGAGAATAAAATATTAAATAGGAATAAATAGTCGAAAAGATTTATTTTGAAATTAGTTGAAAAATACAATTAATTAGGTAGGATTTCTTCATCAAGGTTGTTGTGTACACCCGACCGGAAATACCTTGACGGGGGGTAAGTTTTCTTTTTATAAATAATTTTCAGGACCTAGGAGTGAGGAGATACAGCTGATTATGGTATATCAATTAAATTATTAAAAACAACAAAACAAAGCATTACACATTAATATATGTATATTATGTATTTATTTATATAAAATAAAGTAATATATTGTATATAAAGAATAAATATATGAGTAATGTATTTATATATATGTATTTTACTTATTAATCGAAGCATCGAAATGGTAGCGATTTTTAATACCTACCCGAGGACATATCTATATTATTGAAAAAGAAAATATGTATTTATTAATATTCCAGGCTATGTAGAATCATATATTTTATATTTATTTATTAATATATGTACTCTTTTTTTAACATATTTTGACAATCGAGATATGTGTACTTATATATATATATATATATATATATATATATATTTATATTTAATTTTCACCTAACTTCTAGTAAATTTACTAAATTCGGAAAATGAAAAATAGTTTAACTGCAAAAGGAATTAAAAATATTCTAATTAATTATGCACAATAAAAGGTAACATAACTGAATTATAGGGAGAGGTAGAAATATTCCTTAAATAAACAATCTCGCATCTAGGTTAGTGTGTCAAAGAAGGTGTTTATATTATTCGATTTGTTTACAAATAGAGACGCTGAAGATCTGGGCCAACCGCATAGTTTGAAAACGACCTTGGCCGTAACTAGAAAATTTATCAGGGTTATAAGGATAACCATCAGGATGTCATTGTGCAATGTGCAGCGATATGGGTCATTTACAAATACCTATCATTCACAATCTACAATTGAAAAAATCATGGGTTAGCAAGATTTATATCGAATATTACATGAAACATTTGAGTACCATTGATTAGATAGTCATATAGATTTTATTAGTTACCTGAACCAGCTGGAAGCTGCGTGCTCTCAAATGTCTATCAATCACAAACGACAATTGAAAAATCACGGGTTAGCCAGATTTATATCAAAAAATTACATGAAACATTTGAATACCATTGATTAGATAGTCGCATAGATTTTTATTAGTTACCTGAAACAGCTAGAAGCTGCGTGCTTACAATTACCTACCATTCACGATCTACAATTGAAAAAATCACGGGTTAGTAAGATTTATATCGAATAATTATACAAAACATTTGAATGTTATTGATTGGGTGCTCATACAAAACCCCATCAGTTGCCGGAGACATTTGAGGGTCGAGTACTCTCTAATGTGGCAATCAACTACTTGAAACAATTGGAAAATCACGGGATAGGATGAACAAAATTAATGTTGAAACCTGGAGGTAAAGTTTAAAACAAATACAGTTCATCAAACAGGAGGCAGTGGTCGCTCCTACAACAAGACCATTGACCAAACCAAATAGAGATGACGATTCTCTTAAATAAAAACGTCAAAACCAAACAAAAAGCCTGGAGTTCGATAGCTCTCCAAAACAAACTATCAAATAATTTCTTATTCTACTAGTATTTATTAGTATAACCTTATTCTTACGTATATATTCGGTTACCAAGCTAAGAATTGTGCAGAATTCTTCGTGCGAGATCCGAGCTCGGAATGCGAGGTAGATAGCCTCGTATTGCGAGTTATAAACCTTTCCCAAACTGTATGTATACATATATTTATTCGTATGTACTGTTTACTGGAGAATGCGGACCTGCATACAGCTTGCATTTAGGTCGGTAGACCACTCTCGCATTCTCTTTTAAACGTGGAATGAGGATTCACGACCCGTAAGTCCACACCAACCGTGAGTATATGATTGTATATAGGACGAAACCGGTTCGCCCTAAGTAAATAGTAGACCTTGGAGGAGATGGAATTTGGAGGTATCGGGACCCGAGGGGAAACTTGAAGGCAGTGCATGATGACGTGGAAGGCTCTTTGGGACGCGATAACTAAGGTATCAATCAAAGAGCCGTGTCAAAAGATTGTACGAATTTCTTGTCGACTCACGATCATCTCGTTTACTTGCAGGAGGAAGGAGCCAAATTTTTGCTAGCAAAGGGTTATTCTGAGTTCGTCAAATATACAATTAACTAATAACATTACCATACTAAATCAATTTTACATGTACCTTATAGCAGCTGAGTCATGGAGGAGTGGCGCCAACCAGACACAATAATTAATCATTGCCAAATTTACTAACAATTAACCATTTGAGTTATATTTAATCACCTGTTCAAATAAACATGTATAATATCTTTTATCAGCGTTTAACTACAACTTTGTTAGGGTGCAGGGAATCAGAATAGTTACAATAGGAAAGTTAGCTCATTCAGGGAATTCATTTAAGTCTAGGTTTGCAATGGGAAGACCAATTAAATTGTGAAACTCAACACCTCGATCAGAACCAAGAGGGTTACCACAAAAATGAAAGTAATTAAAATCCTATATCATAAATCAAAAAAATTACACAACGTTTGATGGAATTTAATTACAATATAAATACGAAAATATTTGCGTTCAATTTCGTAAATAACGTATTAATAGTTAAGTACATATGTCTATAAAGATATACAGTACAAGAGGGCTTTAAGTAGCTTTCTGAAGTTATCAAAGAAATTAAGGGTCCAATTTTCATGGAGGCTTATGTGTTGTAGGGGAGGAATTTTCCATCCCTGCGAACACATATGCAAAGCCTTAGAAAAAAAAAAAAGAAGTATCGATCATAGCCAAGAGAGAAGAAAATTTTATATTGTTTTAAACAAGTAAAAGAAAATGGTGAAAAGGCGAAAACATTACAACTGCATAGCCGTGTCCAGGAGGTTCAGGTTTTATAAGATTGGAAAAAAAAAAGGTTTTATTGGTCAACCTATTGCAAAAACGGAGAAAATAATAATAATAAATAGGACGTAATTAATTAAAGAATTAACAAAAAAAAAAAAAAATCAGAAAAGTGCGACATTACATAAATACACAGTGAAATAAAAAAAAATAATAATAGATTAACGTAAATAAACAATAAATCCAAAAAGAATGTGTTAACGAATAAACTTATAACACAAAAAGTGTCCTTATAAATAAAAATGTGTTCATTCAAATGACCGTGAACTTAAGAGTCAATAAAAAATTCCTTTCATACGATAATGTAAACAAAAACAAAGGATATGTAGGTTAATGATGTCATTCAGTCAAAAGGAATGCGTTCTGTAAACAAAAACATTGTTTATGTTTTGGGTTCACCGAACAGATCGGAATGTTGATATGAAGCAAGTTTAATAAACAGACAAGCCCGAAAAACATCGAACTTATTGTGAAAACAAAGAACATCGAAAAAATTGATAAGATAAACATCGGGCGTAAAAACATCTATATATCTTAAAAGTCGGAAACATCGTTAAGTAATACGTATCACTCCGAGGAACAAAAAATTAAATAACAAACGTCGAGATTAAATAAACAATGACACAAAAACGAGATAGCTGGAACAAATATAACATAAACATTGCATTCGGATATCGTGGAGTATTAACGTAAACAATTATTGTTTATCTTATATTCAAAAATACAGACCAGCGGCGGGCCGTGGTACTTAACAAATTATTCACAAAGTCAGGAAAAGATATTATTATTTTTATCACTAGACATTCGACAGATTTATTAGAAGAATAGAAAGGTTTAGAGAAATTAAATTGATTAATGTATTACAACACCCAATGTACCTTACTAGATATCATTGGTTTTACAAAAATAATGATTACTTAAAATATAAAATTGATTGATAGCAATTGATTAACAAAAAAAAAATATTTTTTTTTTTTGATTAACATTAATATCATTATAAAACAAAAGAAAAAACAATTATTATGACATGTTGGGGTGTTATCTATTATGACCATCTGTAACATAATAAATAACGGAAATATTACACCCATATCGTGTGATAGGTAGATCTATGAAAACAATAATATCAAAATAGAAAAGTGTAATTGTATTAAATCATAGTTAATCATTAGGACCACGTGTTAAATTCAAATGATCGCTCTACGTGCCGCCAATGCACGAGTAGATAGATTTAGTCAGGATCACAAATCTCGATAATCGACAGAGTCATTAATGAGGGTGAAACATTTGATGTTTTGTTTTGTGAGGTAAGATTAATCTTACATAATATAATTTACCATATAAACGGGTAAGTTGAAATAACGTAAGATTTACTCATGATAAGTTTGTTGACATTCAGGTTAGGTTGTTGACTATTGAGGCATATTTTAAGACACAGAGAACCCAGTCAATGGATTCGATAAGGAATTCAAGTATGGGCCAAACAAATAAACGTTGTTTTGAAAAGACAAAGTGTTAGTTGAGAATTCGACTTTCAATCTCAAAGAAAAAAATACAATCCAGAGTCGGCTCGAGACTTTTAATGTCGTTGACGAATGTTTATGATGGGATTATATATATGTGTATATATACCTATTAAAAGGAAATTCATTTTAGGCATTGAAAAAATCCTAATAGATTTTGTAAATTGAAAATAGATAAACGGAACATCTTGATAGGTATTGTAAAAAAATTTAAAATAGGTCGGATATCGAACAAGGCAAGTGTATACAAGAGGATGATGTGAAAATCATAAACGAACTTGAAATTTTACAGGAACAGCCAGGTGATAAAATACAAGAAAAATCTAGAAAAACAAAAAAAAATAAGAAAAACGAGAAAAATTTGAAAAAAAAAATATATAGAATAAAAAAGGCAACATATATATAAAATAATTAAGAAAATTAAAATAGGAATATTGAGGTTGTCGCTTAGTAAGAAAAAAAATAGATACATAAGCCGGTAACATTCGGAAGATCTAAGAAAATGGTGGGAAAACGTGGAATGGGGAGGCAAACAGAAGCTTTAGTGACGGCAATCGAGGAAAATGCTACAGCTGGGACGTCAACAGTGAACATCGGAGATATTACTACAATAATTCAAGCAGCTTTAGCACCGCTTGTTGATAAAATGCAGGAACTTGAGAAACAATTAGGAAGACCAACAACAGTGGCGGTGACAGGAGAGGATAGTGCGCCGAAAAACGTTCTCCAAGTAGTGGAAATGCTACCGCAGCAGGAACGACCTTCATTTTCCGGTGGAAACCAAAACCCCATAAGTTTCTTAGAAGATTTAAAAGAATACACTAGAAAAGTTAAACGTACAGATCCATTAATTGTCGTACGGGAAAATTTGAAGGGAGAAGCAAAAACGTGGGCCAAGTTATACAACAAGCGATGGGAAACAATGTTGGATTTCGAAAGAGATTTTTTAGCTACCTATTGGGGAGATATAAAGAAGAATGAGGTTCGCCGTCGTCTTGCGGAAGGGGTATATGATTCCAAGAGAGATATATCCATGCTCACTCATTTCGCAAATTATTGGGATTTAGCGAAAGCATTAAAAATTACCGAGACACCGTTGGGCGTAGTTGACGAGATTATGAGACATTACCCTAAAGATGTTCAATCGCTATGGTTTTCAGGGCAGTCAGGAGATGAGATTGTCGCTGCTGAGTTTCTTCGAAAACTAGATACAATGGTTTGCACACCGGAAGAACGGAACACAAAGAAAAGGAGTGGGGAGGAGATCAACAAGAAGGACAAATACCGTGACCGTTATCACGCTATAAAGAAGAGAATTCACGCAATAGAGAGTGTGGAAGGAGGCGCTAGCTGCAGTAAGTGTGCAGAAGCTACGACATCTTCACAGGGAGGTTCTACAAAAACTACAAGCGGCAAGGAGTTAGTAATCGCAAACAATTCGGGAAACGGCCGAGGGTTGATTCATTAGCCCTCATGAATACGACTCACACAGGGAGAGGGACGCCGGCACCAAAACACAACACTGCATTGAAGATTATGATGAAATGGGGGTGGAATCCAATGAAAGGATTGGGAAGAAATGAACAAGGGATGACTGTTCCAATAAAAGCAGAAAGGAATGTGAGAAGACGAAAGGATGGAGCGGAAGAAACGAGAACGGAAGCGGAAATAGATGTGGAAGTATGTGTCAATTCTTTACAACAAATAACGGATGAATGGAATCAATTGAAAGTGAACGAAGAGAAAACAAGAAGGGAAATTAGTGGGTTCAACAACATTTTCGAAGACAGAGATTATGAGGAAGTAGAAAAGGGTAGCACTTTACCGTTATTACCGGAAGCAAAGCACAGATAGATAACACGGAAGTTCATTGTCTAATAGATACCGGGAGTCAAATCACGTGCGTTTCTCAAGAATTTTATGAAAGTTATTTAAATGACCAAACACTTTATCCTATTATGCCTGTAACCACTATACAAATTAAAGTAGCGATAGGACATAAAAGTCAGAGAATATCTAGGTTGGTTTTAGTACCATTGCGATTTGGAGATGTTATAATAAATACGCCGTGTTTAATAATACCAAAGTTAATTAGGCCAATTATATTGGGTATCAACTGGTTAGACAAATATACAGCTGAATTTAAATGTGGAGAAAACAGAAAGTTAAAAATAAAAACAGGAAATGGGAAGAAGGAAATAGAGTTAGTAAATTCAACCGTAATTCATAGGAAACCTAAACACGAGATTAGAAATCAAAATTGCACAAGTGGAAAAATAATTAATATTGAAGTAAACCCTGAAATAAATAATACGGCGTGCCTCGAGAGTAGAATAACGACCTTTGTGTCCGAGTTAAATTTAGATTCAAAAGGAAAAGAAGGGTTAGAAAAGATTTTAATTAAACATAAGAATGTATTTATAGACAAACCGGGCCTAACTACTTTGTACACTCACGAAATAAGAATGACGGACGAGACGCCTTTCGTTAAGCGATCCTACCCAGTACCTTTTGCTTACAGGGATAAGATTGATGAAAAGATTAGAGAATTGGAGTCATTAGGAATCATCAGTAGAGAGGCCACGCAGTTTTCTAGTCCTCTAACATTTACCTTGAAAAAAGATGGGACGGTTAGGATACTCTTAGATGCTAGATTCTTAAACACCAGAATGCAGGCGGAAGTAGAAAAACCACCATTAACTTCAGAAATTATACAGCGTTTTCATGGTGTAAAATTCATAACCACAATAGATCTAAATTCAGCTTACTTTCAAATACCTATCAGTCCAGAAAGTCGCAAGTATACTGGGTTTGTATACAATGGAAAATCTTACGTATACAAGGTATTACCGCAGGGGTTAAAAACATCAGTAGGGAGTTTTTCAAGAGGAATGGACAAAATTCTAGGACCAGGGGTGAGGGAATTCTGCGCTAATTACTTAGATGATTTAATAATATATACGTGTGGTAGTCAAGAAGATCATTTTGAACATGTAAACGCGGTACTTGAGAGGTTAAAGGAAGCAAACATGACTTGTAAACTTGAAAAATGTCAATTTTTATTCACAGAAGTACGTATGTTAGGACATATTATAACGCCTTTGGGAGTTCAAATGGATCCGGAAAAGATTGATGCTATAAAAAATTTTCCGGTACCCAAGAAAATAAAACAAGTTAGAGCTTTTCTAGGACTTTGTAATTATTACCGTAGATTCGCGAATAAATATGGGGAAACAACACGGGTTTTGTGCGATTTACTTCAGAAAAATAGAACCTGGCGATGGGGTGACTCAGAACAGCGCGCATTCGAGAGGGTGAAAACATTATTTTTAGAGACAGTTATTTTACATCATCATGACCCAAATAGTACTTATTATTTACAGACAGATAGTTCGGGGTTCGCCATAGGAGGAGAATTATATCAGTTGGATGAGGAAGGGAATCACCACGTTATTGGATTTATTAGCAAAGCTTTAAGAGGACCGGAGTTGAAATGGACCACGTCAGAACAAGAGTTATGGGCGATAATATATGCTTTACACAAATTTGAGACATACTTAAGAGGAGTACACTTAATAATTAGGACGGATCATCAAGCATTGACATTTTTAAAGAGCTGGAAGATGTACAGTGGCCGACTAACACGGTGGATTTTGTATTTAAACCAATTTAACTTCACTGTAGAATACGTCAAAGGGAAGGAAAATATAGGGCCTGATATTTTATCTCGTTATTCTTGTGATGCAGAAAATGTACAGGAGGAGAAAAACACGTGCCCAGAGATAGCAGCTTTTGCAGTGAAAGGTAGACAACAGATTCGAAAACACTTAGAAAATATAACTGAACTACAAAAACAAGACACATTTTTGGGAGAAATTTTCGGATATTTGCGCAAAGGAAAATTCGGGCCGCCGACAAAAGATGTAAATAGGTATTTGAATAATTACAAAAAAATAGGCAAGACTTTATATTACACAACAGGACTAAACAAAACGGTGTTAGCAGTACCACAAGAGTTGACTGAAGAACTAATAAAAATGATACATTTAGAAATTGGACACGGAGGAGTTTTTAAAACAGGGACAGCTTTAGGAGATAGGTATTATTGGCCAGGCATGCACCGAGATATAAAACGCATAGTGAGAGGGTGTCACCTATGTCAGCTGGCGAAGCGCGAAATTCGACCAACTGTAGGGCCGAGTAAATCCATAATTACCAAAGAAGTAGGACAATTAGCTATGGCAGATTTATACGGACCTTTACCGAGAGGAATAGGAGGGGTTAGATTCATTTTCGTGATACAAGATTCATTCAGTAGATTTGTAAAATTATATAAATTGAGGATAGCAAGTACTAAGACCGTGTTAAATTGTGTAGAGGATTTTAATAAAACAATACAAATAGATGCTTTGTTAACGGACAACGGATCTCAATTTACATCGAAGAAATGGGAAAACAACTTAAATAGGATGGGCATAAGAATCGTACATACGTCAATACGAAATCCCGGACCGAACATAACAGAGCGCGTGAATAAAGAATTAGGTAGAATTTTCCGTATTTATTGTCACGAAAAACATACCAAGTGGGCGGCTTTCCTTAAAGAAATAGAACAAACCTACAATAATTCGATACACTGTTCAACAGGATTTTCACCTAATGAAATAGCTTTTGGGAAATCACCAACGTATAGTTTAGATAGGTATACTCAAGGCTGCGGAAAATCTACGAAAACAATAGATGAAATAAGATTAGCAGCACGGAAAAATTTAGAGAAAAGCGCTGCAAATCGACAGAAATACTATAATCTCAACAAAAGATTAATAACTTATGAGATTGGGACCCTGGTCAAGTTGAAAAAATTTACACAATCAAACCTACTCAAAAAAGAAATAAAAAAAATTCAATCTGCTTTACGATGGACCTTATGTAATTGGATCAGAAGTTTATAGTAACACGTATACGCTAATTGATCCGGTAACTCGGGAAATAAAAGGAGATTATAGCGCAATTCATCTAGCGAAATATTATACATGTAATAAGGAACAAAAACCGAGTTTAGAGATAGTGGAAATCAACGAATAAAATGCGAAATTTACAAATATTTGAAACTTTAAATAAATAAACGATTGAGAAAAATTTAAAATCTGTTAGGATACGATATAATTTAAGGAGAAAAAAATTACTAAAATATTAGACTATCAGTTTGTTTGCGAGGGGCGGGTCGTCCTTAAGTCTTTAAGGTTGAGTGAACAAATCTCTAAATAAGCGACAATCATATTCTAATTTACTAATAGAGTAAGAGAAAAATTTTTCGATAATATTGATTTTCTAGTTTAGGAAAAAAAATTGTGTGTTAGTGTGTAGGAAAATTTTGTTAGATAAGTAAGAACACAGAAGGAAAGCGTATGGGAGTTATATACCCACAAAAGGAACAAAAAAAAATACATATATTATAAATAGGATAGGGTACGTTTTATAAAACAAGATTTTAAATTGACAATGCATAGAGTTAGATTTTTTTTTTTTTTTTTTTTTTTGAAAACTTGAAATAAGGCTATCTATAGATTTAGAGTAGACATTAGGTAAAGATAAAAAGGGAACATTAGAATTACGATATGGTTAGGTTAAATTTTCAAAAAAAAAAAAATTTAAAAGGAAACAGGAACGATGAGAAAATTGGAGTTTAGTTAAGAACATTTATGAAATTTAAAAATTAGGGTGGGTAACACCTAGGCTAGAACAACTTGTTTGAATGATCTATGAAAAGACAATTAGAAATTACACAAAAAAAAAAAAAAAAAATTTGCGAATAAGAAAAAAAAAATGCTGGAAAAGTTTAAATGAAACATGTATACCACTGATTTTTGGATTGGGTGAGGTCGTGCAAAGATACATATTTCACAAAAATTATCATACTTACAAAACAACAACAAAACGAAAAATTATTTGCACACCAAGAGACCATCCACTTTTCAGTTGGTCAATAGACCGCGAGATTGCAAACAATCTTTATCTGAATCATTGTAAGGGAGGTCTTAGTCCAACCAGGTTGAGGACCACCTAAACACGCGAGTCGAGGGGCGTGTTTTTCCCAGAAAAAAAAAAGAGATTAATTTTGAGTTTATCAAAATTAGAGAAATTCCATAAAATAAAATCTACGCGAAAAGAAAATAGAAAATACAATGAGATTCAGAGTCAAGGTTGTTAACAATCCAAACAAAATGGAAAGAGAGATAGGGAAAAACAGAATGAGGGGGGGGAGAAAGGAAAAAACAGAATGGAAAGAGAGATAGGGAATAACAGAATGAGGGGGGGGGAGAAAGGAAATAACAGAATGGAAAGAGAGATAGGGAATAACAGAATGAGGGGGGGGGAGAAAGGAAATAACAGAATGGAGAGAGAGATAGGGAATGATAGAGTGAGGTAGAGAAAGGAAATAACAGGAAGTGATGTAGGAAAAGGAATAACAGAACGAGGGGGGGAGAATAGCTAGACTACATTTGAACACAATTTCGATGTCTAAAGTAGTATACAACGTTAGCCACAGCAAATTGAGTTCAGAGGGGGGAACTGTGATGAAAGGCTTAAATCACAGTGAAAAACAGATAAACCATAGCTGCTAAAAATATACAAATTATTAATGAAAACCGTCATTCTAGCGACATCTGTTGAGGTTAAAATTGATTCAGTTTGTTTTTCAGTAGGCCCCTGTAATAGTTGGAATTATGTTGAGATTCTATAGTATAAACACAGAGGTCATTAAAATCGTCTAGGAACGACTAGGAACCCCCTTTTGAGGCTTCAAAATAAACATTGAATTTTGTCAACCAATAGATCTGAACAAAGAGCTATAAAATTTTGAGTAACCAATCAGTGAACGAAGAGGCGTACATCAAATGCAGACAAAGGAATGAACTGTGGATCAGGCAATAAAAAAGATAATTAACGACATTTCGATTCTCACAGAAATTGGAGGTGAACGCACTTTAGGGTCAACATCGACTTTCAAGGTGACAAACTCCTGGGAATGTTTACAATAACTGAGACATTTATGGGGTATCGAACCATTGAAATCGGGTGCTTGGAAGTTTTACAGGTTGTAAAGCGCACACACAAAAATGCAATGAAAAAAATTATAAACGTGATAGTATAAAAAAAGGACGGGAAAAGCAAAGGAAAGTTACTGGCGGAATTTCAACTGTAGTGCAATTATTTATGATAGAAGGAGGGTGTCATGTTCGATAAAAATCGTACTAAAGAGAGGAGTGAGTGTTGGAAACAATGGAAATTAATCGTTATCAATTTAAGATGAAACGGACATATTGGTAAATCAATCTTGAATGAAAATCTCGCAAAAAAAATAGACATTTTAGAAAAGTGCGGCGACCGGATGGAAGGATAATATAGAGATTTTGGACTGCTACGAAGGTCCTAGGGACGTGAAAATCGAGTATCAGAAGAAGACAGAAAAACTAAAACATATAGCGATAGATTAGATTCAGGAAAAGTAGACATTTTACATAATTATTAGGTTAGATATATATTGGAGTTACCCAATATTACGGAGGGATCGAAACAAGATAAAAGGTTGGCGGTCTCATGTATATTTTGAAGGGTAAACAATCGAAATCCGAACATGGTTTTTATTTACGTTAAGGTAATAAATGATTAGAAAAGCGATTAACTTTAACGTTGGGCTTATGAAGTATTTAGATTAGGAAAAGAGATTAAAACTAATGGCTCTAAAATTAAACTAAATTTACGGCCGTAGTACATAAAATCTGAGACGTAAACATATGTCCAGACGTATAATTTATGTGAAATCTTGTAAGTGAGGGATGGAGAATGGGCGGAGATTGGGTAAAACAATAAAAATGACAGATATCCCAGAGTCTAATTAGGTATATCTCCCGTAGAAGTGTGGAAAACTATATATTAATTAATAATAAATGAAGTATGAAATTTTCCTGGAGACCACACACATCGGGAAAAGTGAAGAAAAGATAAAAGGAAGGGTAAAGAACGGAGATAGGAAATGATCCATGTGGAGAAAAGCGATACAATTCGAATTTATCCGTGAAATTAATAAATACGACTTGGAAAATGAGTAATTATAAGAGTTATGAAAAATGACATAAGAATCAAGAAGAAATTGTACAAGAAAACGTCGCGGATAAATATAAAATTCAAAGATAAAGGAAAAACTCAAATCTGCTACAGGGAGATAGAGAGTACGGGTGGAAATGGAAAAGCTCATATAAGTAACAATAAAATTAAGTAGATTTTAGACAAATCGAAATTCAAAAATGCATAGTAAAGATTTCGCCATGGATTTAATCATGTTTCGCATGAGATGCATAAAATTGAGATCTATATATATGTTACGTAGGACGGACCTATCGCGAATTGAGAAAAAAAAGGAACGCAAAATCATGAGATTTTAACTACATTTTGTATGAACCATAGAACAAAGGAAGCTTGGGCAATGAACGCAGACTTACCCGATTCGGACCCTATCAAGTTAGCGACGTGAGATAAAAACTGGCCGCCGCCCAAAGCTGGACGACGAAAGATCGTATGAATGTATAAACAATATTAGTGAGAGAGATATTCAAGTTTACGAGTTGATAGGAAATAGAATTAAGCATCAAGAGAAATTCAGATACGTCTTTTGGGACCTGAGAGGGATATAAAAGATGGAACACATCAGTCAGGAGGCAGTCGCGCCGAGGATTCGAAAAGTTGTTACGTGGCGGTACTACGTTCTTTGGTAGGATTAACAGTGAAAAATCTTTAAGTGTTAAATTTTAAATAAGTCCCTGACTTAGGAAAATTTTGTGGAAAATACAAGTGCTAGAGTCAGTGAAATTTAATAAGTCAGTTAAATTAAATTAAACAGTGAAAATAAATATAATTTAAACGAAGTGCTTAAAAGTGTTAAAAGTGAATAGTGCAAAAAGTGTTAAAAGTGAATTATTAAAAATTTAAAAATAATTATTTCATTCAAAGTGAAAACATTCGAATTAAATTTAAGAGTTTGTTATCGTTAGATTAAAGTGGATGTGCTCGTGAATTGATATTTAAAAATAGATTATAATTTTGTTTAAAATTATTAATAGTAAATACTTCATCTTAGGTTAAAAGAAACACAAAAACAAAAAAAAGGATTCGATAATAATAAACGTTTAAACCTTTGTTCTAAAATTAACAGTTAGAAAAAAAAATTAATTTATTAAGAGTCGAGTTTAATTAAAAGTTTGCACAATTCGGAATAAATTTTCTTATCAATTTATATAAAAGGAAATTTAGAATTAATAAATTGTTCAATTAAAATCCATCGTGCGTATAGCGACAGTGTTAAAAGTGTTTGTCGTTTTAACCGGAATTTTAATCATCAGTCTATCATTTCGAAAAAGAATTTGAAACAGCTATCATTCAAAAGCCTAAACTAGAAAGGTGTTATTAAATCAACGGGTTTTCTGAATTAGGATTTCGTTCGGAAGAAAAATTAAATATCAGCTAATTTATATGATTCAAGCGAGAATAAAATATTAAATAGGAATAAATAGTCGAAAAGATTTATTTTGAAATTAGTTGAAAAATACAATTAATTAGGTAGGATTTCTTCATCAAGGTTGTTGTGTACACCCGACCGGAAATACCTTGACGGGGGGTAAGTTTTCTTTTTATAAATAATTTTCAGGACCTAGGAGTGAGGAGATACAGCTGATTATGGTATATCAATTAAATTATTAAAAACAACAAAACAAAGCATTACACATTAATATATGTATATTATGTATTTATTTATATAAAATAAAGTAATATATTGTATATAAAGAATAAATATATGAGTAATGTATTTATATATATGTATTTTACTTATTAATCGAAGCATCGAAATGGTAGCGATTTTTAATACCTACCCGAGGACATATCTATATTATTGAAAAAGAAAATATGTATTTATTAATATTCCAGGCTATGTAGAATCATATATTTTATATTTATTTATTAATATATGTACTCTTTTTTTAACATATTTTGACAATCGAGATATGTGTACTTATATATATATATATATATATATATATATTTATATTTAATTTTCACCTAACTTCTAGTAAATTTACTAAATTCGGAAAATGAAAAATAGTTTAACTGCAAAAGGAATTAAAAATATTCTAATTAATTATGCACAATAAAAGGTAACATAACTGAATTATAGGGAGAGGTAGAAATATTCCTTAAATAAACAATCTCGCATCTAGGTTAGTGTGTCAAAGAAGGTGTTTATATTATTCGATTTGTTTACAAATAGAGACGCTGAAGATCTGGGCCAACCGCATAGTTTGAAAACGACCTTGGCCGTAACTAGAAAATTTATCAGGGTTATAAGGATAACCATCAGGATGTCATTGTGCAATGTGCAGCGATATGGGTCATTTACAAATACCTATCATTCACAATCTACAATTGAAAAAATCATGGGTTAGCAAGATTTATATCGAATATTACATGAAACATTTGAGTACCATTGATTAGATAGTCATATAGATTTTATTAGTTACCTGAACCAGCTGGAAGCTGCGTGCTCTCAAATGTCTATCAATCACAAACGACAATTGAAAAATCACGGGTTAGCCAGATTTATATCAAAAAATTACATGAAACATTTGAATACCATTGATTAGATAGTCGCATAGATTTTTATTAGTTACCTGAAACAGCTAGAAGCTGCGTGCTTACAATTACCTACCATTCACGATCTACAATTGAAAAAATCACGGGTTAGTAAGATTTATATCGAATAATTATACAAAACATTTGAATGTTATTGATTGGGTGCTCATACAAAACCCCATCAGTTGCCGGAGACATTTGAGGGTCGAGTACTCTCTAATGTGGCAATCAACTACTTGAAACAATTGGAAAATCACGGGATAGGATGAACAAAATTAATGTTGAAACCTGGAGGTAAAGTTTAAAACAAATACAGTTCATCAAACAGGAGGCAGTGGTCGCTCCTACAACAAGACCATTGACCAAACCAAATAGAGATGACGATTCTCTTAAATAAAAACGTCAAAACCAAACAAAAAGCCTGGAGTTCGATAGCTCTCCAAAACAAACTATCAAATAATTTCTTATTCTACTAGTATTTATTAGTATAACCTTATTCTTACGTATATATTCGGTTACCAAGCTAAGAATTGTGCAGAATTCTTCGTGCGAGATCCGAGCTCGGAATGCGAGGTAGATAGCCTCGTATTGCGAGTTATAAACCTTTCCCAAACTGTATGTATACATATATTTATTCGTATGTACTGTTTACTGGAGAATGCGGACCTGCATACAGCTTGCATTTAGGTCGGTAGACCACTCTCGCATTCTCTTTTAAACGTGGAATGAGGATTCACGACCCGTAAGTCCACACCAACCGTGAGTATATGATTGTATATAGGACGAAACCGGTTCGCCCTAAGTAAATAGTAGACCTTGGAGGAGATGGAATTTGGAGGTATCGGGACCCGAGGGGAAACTTGAAGGCAGTGCATGATGACGTGGAAGGCTCTTTGGGACGCGATAACTAAGGTATCAATCAAAGAGCCGTGTCAAAAGATTGTACGAATTTCTTGTCGACTCACGATCATCTCGTTTACTTGCAGGAGGAAGGAGCCAAATTTTTGCTAGCAAAGGGTTATTCTGAGTTCGTCAAATATACAATTAACTAATAACATTACCATACTAAATCAATTTTACATGTACCTTATAGCAGCTGAGTCATGGAGGAGTGGCGCCAACCAGACACAATAATTAATCATTGCCAAATTTACTAACAATTAACCATTTGAGTTATATTTAATCACCTGTTCAAATAAACATGTATAATATCTTTTATCAGCGTTTAACTACAACTTTGTTAGGGTGCAGGGAATCAGAATAGTTACAATAGGAAAGTTAGCTCATTCAGGGAATTCATTTAAGTCTAGGTTTGCAATGGGAAGACCAATTAAATTGTGAAACTCAACACCTCGATCAGAACCAAGAGGGTTACCACAAAAATGAAAGTAATTAAAATCCTATATCATAAATCAAAAAAATTACACAACGTTTGATGGAATTTAATTACAATATAAATACGAAAATATTTGCGTTCAATTTCGTAAATAACGTATTAATAGTTAAGTACATATGTCTATAAAGATATACAGTACAAGAGGGCTTTAAGTAGCTTTCTGAAGTTATCAAAGAAATTAAGGGTCCAATTTTCATGGAGGCTTATGTGTTGTAGGGGAGGAATTTTCCATCCCTGCGAACACATATGCAAAGCCTTAGAAAAAAAAAAAAGAAGTATCGATCATAGCCAAGAGAGAAGAAAATTTTATATTGTTTTAAACAAGTAAAAGAAAATGGTGAAAAGGCGAAAACATTACAACTGCATAGCCGTGTCCAGGAGGTTCAGGTTTTATAAGATTGGAAAAAAAAAAGGTTTTATTGGTCAACCTATTGCAAAAACGGAGAAAATAATAATAATAAATAGGACGTAATTAATTAAAGAATTAACAAAAAAAAAAAAAAAATCAGAAAAGTGCGACATTACATAAATACACAGTGAAATAAAAAAAAATAATAATAGATTAACGTAAATAAACAATAAATCCAAAAAGAATGTGTTAACGAATAAACTTATAACACAAAAAGTGTCCTTATAAATAAAAATGTGTTCATTCAAATGACCGTGAACTTAAGAGTCAATAAAAAATTCCTTTCATACGATAATGTAAACAAAAACAAAGGATATGTAGGTTAATGATGTCATTCAGTCAAAAGGAATGCGTTCTGTAAACAAAAACATTGTTTATGTTTTGGGTTCACCGAACAGATCGGAATGTTGATATGAAGCAAGTTTAATAAACAGACAAGCCCGAAAAACATCGAACTTATTGTGAAAACAAAGAACATCGAAAAAATTGATAAGATAAACATCGGGCGTAAAAACATCTATATATCTTAAAAGTCGGAAACATCGTTAAGTAATACGTATCACTCCGAGGAACAAAAAATTAA
Source organism: Hesperophylax magnus (assembly GCA_026573805.1). Classification (NCBI taxonomy): domain Eukaryota; kingdom Metazoa; phylum Arthropoda; class Insecta; order Trichoptera; family Limnephilidae; genus Hesperophylax; species Hesperophylax magnus. The sequence continues at coordinate 58,539 of JAIUSX010000481.1, forward strand.
ATAACAAACGTCGAGATTAAATAAACAATGACACAAAAACGAGATAGCTGGAACAAATATAACATAAACATTGCATTCGGATATCGTGGAGTATTAACGTAAACAATTATTGTTTATCTTATATTCAAAAATACAGACCAGCGGCGGGCCGTGGTACTTAACAAATTATTCACAAAGTCAGGAAAAGATATTATTATTTTTATCACTAGACATTCGACAGATTTATTAGAAGAATAGAAAGGTTTAGAGAAATTAAATTGATTAATGTATTACAACACCCAATGTACCTTACTAGATATCATTGGTTTTACAAAAATAATGATTACTTAAAATATAAAATTGATTGATAGCAATTGATTAACAAAAAAAAAATATTTTTTTTTTTTGATTAACATTAATATCATTATAAAACAAAAGAAAAAACAATTATTATGACATGTTGGGGTGTTATCTATTATGACCATCTGTAACATAATAAATAACGGAAATATTACACCCATATCGTGTGATAGGTAGATCTATGAAAACAATAATATCAAAATAGAAAAGTGTAATTGTATTAAATCATAGTTAATCATTAGGACCACGTGTTAAATTCAAATGATCGCTCTACGTGCCGCCAATGCACGAGTAGATAGATTTAGTCAGGATCACAAATCTCGATAATCGACAGAGTCATTAATGAGGGTGAAACATTTGATGTTTTGTTTTGTGAGGTAAGATTAATCTTACATAATATAATTTACCATATAAACGGGTAAGTTGAAATAACGTAAGATTTACTCATGATAAGTTTGTTGACATTCAGGTTAGGTTGTTGACTATTGAGGCATATTTTAAGACACAGAGAACCCAGTCAATGGATTCGATAAGGAATTCAAGTATGGGCCAAACAAATAAACGTTGTTTTGAAAAGACAAAGTGTTAGTTGAGAATTCGACTTTCAATCTCAAAGAAAAAAATACAATCCAGAGTCGGCTCGAGACTTTTAATGTCGTTGACGAATGTTTATGATGGGATTATATATATGTGTATATATACCTATTAAAAGGAAATTCATTTTAGGCATTGAAAAAATCCTAATAGATTTTGTAAATTGAAAATAGATAAACGGAACATCTTGATAGGTATTGTAAAAAAATTTAAAATAGGTCGGATATCGAACAAGGCAAGTGTATACAAGAGGATGATGTGAAAATCATAAACGAACTTGAAATTTTACAGGAACAGCCAGGTGATAAAATACAAGAAAAATCTAGAAAAACAAAAAAAAATAAGAAAAACGAGAAAAATTTGAAAAAAAAAATATATAGAATAAAAAAGGCAACATATATATAAAATAATTAAGAAAATTAAAATAGGAATATTGAGGTTGTCGCTTAGTAAGAAAAAAAATAGATACATAAGCCGGTAACATTCGGAAGATCTAAGAAAATGGTGGGAAAACGTGGAATGGGGAGGCAAACAGAAGCTTTAGTGACGGCAATCGAGGAAAATGCTACAGCTGGGACGTCAACAGTGAACATCGGAGATATTACTACAATAATTCAAGCAGCTTTAGCACCGCTTGTTGATAAAATGCAGGAACTTGAGAAACAATTAGGAAGACCAACAACAGTGGCGGTGACAGGAGAGGATAGTGCGCCGAAAAACGTTCTCCAAGTAGTGGAAATGCTACCGCAGCAGGAACGACCTTCATTTTCCGGTGGAAACCAAAACCCCATAAGTTTCTTAGAAGATTTAAAAGAATACACTAGAAAAGTTAAACGTACAGATCCATTAATTGTCGTACGGGAAAATTTGAAGGGAGAAGCAAAAACGTGGGCCAAGTTATACAACAAGCGATGGGAAACAATGTTGGATTTCGAAAGAGATTTTTTAGCTACCTATTGGGGAGATATAAAGAAGAATGAGGTTCGCCGTCGTCTTGCGGAAGGGGTATATGATTCCAAGAGAGATATATCCATGCTCACTCATTTCGCAAATTATTGGGATTTAGCGAAAGCATTAAAAATTACCGAGACACCGTTGGGCGTAGTTGACGAGATTATGAGACATTACCCTAAAGATGTTCAATCGCTATGGTTTTCAGGGCAGTCAGGAGATGAGATTGTCGCTGCTGAGTTTCTTCGAAAACTAGATACAATGGTTTGCACACCGGAAGAACGGAACACAAAGAAAAGGAGTGGGGAGGAGATCAACAAGAAGGACAAATACCGTGACCGTTATCACGCTATAAAGAAGAGAATTCACGCAATAGAGAGTGTGGAAGGAGGCGCTAGCTGCAGTAAGTGTGCAGAAGCTACGACATCTTCACAGGGAGGTTCTACAAAAACTACAAGCGGCAAGGAGTTAGTAATCGCAAACAATTCGGGAAACGGCCGAGGGTTGATTCATTAGCCCTCATGAATACGACTCACACAGGGAGAGGGACGCCGGCACCAAAACACAACACTGCATTGAAGATTATGATGAAATGGGGGTGGAATCCAATGAAAGGATTGGGAAGAAATGAACAAGGGATGACTGTTCCAATAAAAGCAGAAAGGAATGTGAGAAGACGAAAGGATGGAGCGGAAGAAACGAGAACGGAAGCGGAAATAGATGTGGAAGTATGTGTCAATTCTTTACAACAAATAACGGATGAATGGAATCAATTGAAAGTGAACGAAGAGAAAACAAGAAGGGAAATTAGTGGGTTCAACAACATTTTCGAAGACAGAGATTATGAGGAAGTAGAAAAGGGTAGCACTTTACCGTTATTACCGGAAGCAAAGCACAGATAGATAACACGGAAGTTCATTGTCTAATAGATACCGGGAGTCAAATCACGTGCGTTTCTCAAGAATTTTATGAAAGTTATTTAAATGACCAAACACTTTATCCTATTATGCCTGTAACCACTATACAAATTAAAGTAGCGATAGGACATAAAAGTCAGAGAATATCTAGGTTGGTTTTAGTACCATTGCGATTTGGAGATGTTATAATAAATACGCCGTGTTTAATAATACCAAAGTTAATTAGGCCAATTATATTGGGTATCAACTGGTTAGACAAATATACAGCTGAATTTAAATGTGGAGAAAACAGAAAGTTAAAAATAAAAACAGGAAATGGGAAGAAGGAAATAGAGTTAGTAAATTCAACCGTAATTCATAGGAAACCTAAACACGAGATTAGAAATCAAAATTGCACAAGTGGAAAAATAATTAATATTGAAGTAAACCCTGAAATAAATAATACGGCGTGCCTCGAGAGTAGAATAACGACCTTTGTGTCCGAGTTAAATTTAGATTCAAAAGGAAAAGAAGGGTTAGAAAAGATTTTAATTAAACATAAGAATGTATTTATAGACAAACCGGGCCTAACTACTTTGTACACTCACGAAATAAGAATGACGGACGAGACGCCTTTCGTTAAGCGATCCTACCCAGTACCTTTTGCTTACAGGGATAAGATTGATGAAAAGATTAGAGAATTGGAGTCATTAGGAATCATCAGTAGAGAGGCCACGCAGTTTTCTAGTCCTCTAACATTTACCTTGAAAAAAGATGGGACGGTTAGGATACTCTTAGATGCTAGATTCTTAAACACCAGAATGCAGGCGGAAGTAGAAAAACCACCATTAACTTCAGAAATTATACAGCGTTTTCATGGTGTAAAATTCATAACCACAATAGATCTAAATTCAGCTTACTTTCAAATACCTATCAGTCCAGAAAGTCGCAAGTATACTGGGTTTGTATACAATGGAAAATCTTACGTATACAAGGTATTACCGCAGGGGTTAAAAACATCAGTAGGGAGTTTTTCAAGAGGAATGGACAAAATTCTAGGACCAGGGGTGAGGGAATTCTGCGCTAATTACTTAGATGATTTAATAATATATACGTGTGGTAGTCAAGAAGATCATTTTGAACATGTAAACGCGGTACTTGAGAGGTTAAAGGAAGCAAACATGACTTGTAAACTTGAAAAATGTCAATTTTTATTCACAGAAGTACGTATGTTAGGACATATTATAACGCCTTTGGGAGTTCAAATGGATCCGGAAAAGATTGATGCTATAAAAAATTTTCCGGTACCCAAGAAAATAAAACAAGTTAGAGCTTTTCTAGGACTTTGTAATTATTACCGTAGATTCGCGAATAAATATGGGGAAACAACACGGGTTTTGTGCGATTTACTTCAGAAAAATAGAACCTGGCGATGGGGTGACTCAGAACAGCGCGCATTCGAGAGGGTGAAAACATTATTTTTAGAGACAGTTATTTTACATCATCATGACCCAAATAGTACTTATTATTTACAGACAGATAGTTCGGGGTTCGCCATAGGAGGAGAATTATATCAGTTGGATGAGGAAGGGAATCACCACGTTATTGGATTTATTAGCAAAGCTTTAAGAGGACCGGAGTTGAAATGGACCACGTCAGAACAAGAGTTATGGGCGATAATATATGCTTTACACAAATTTGAGACATACTTAAGAGGAGTACACTTAATAATTAGGACGGATCATCAAGCATTGACATTTTTAAAGAGCTGGAAGATGTACAGTGGCCGACTAACACGGTGGATTTTGTATTTAAACCAATTTAACTTCACTGTAGAATACGTCAAAGGGAAGGAAAATATAGGGCCTGATATTTTATCTCGTTATTCTTGTGATGCAGAAAATGTACAGGAGGAGAAAAACACGTGCCCAGAGATAGCAGCTTTTGCAGTGAAAGGTAGACAACAGATTCGAAAACA